>VIIQ02000058.1:0-35553 GCA_007449985.2 Desmodesmus armatus | reverse complement strand
TGTGGTACTCTTTGGCGCCCCGTTGCAGATGTTCTGTCCCACCTTTTCAAAGGCATCAATTGCCGCACTCGCAGGCTGTTGCTTGAGCAGGTTGGAAGGTGCTGTGTCATGACTACATCCACTCCTTGTAGTTGCATTAAAGCATTGCTGTGTTATGACCCCTAATGCACCCGCGCATTTAAAGAGCGGGTCAGTCTCTGGATGTTGCACACCGTTTGTTCTGTCTCCAAGGAGTGACATCCTAGGCCACCTTGACTTTTGCTGAGGTGGGCCGCTGCTGACGACAATGTGTACAGGCAGGCGGTAGGCTTGTTTGGTGGCACGTGTGAGCAGTGAGTCGAGGCTCTTGATCTCTGCTCGGGTGTAAGGGCTGGCAACAAATGGGTAGGCTATGGATGTGCGGAGTGATGTTTCTATGATGCGTTGTTTTTGTCACCAGTGGTCAGGGGCTGCTCTTCAGGTGTTGAACACGAGAGCGTATGTCTTCAGAGTGGCTGCAAGTTGCGGCTTGTAGTTGAGGTCGATTGTGAGGAGGACGCCTAGGTGCTTGAAGGGAGAGGTGGGTGGGAGGAGAGTTACGCTCTGGGTGTCTGCGCCAGGGGCTCGAAGGCTGCATGGTTCAGGGGCTAGCCTAACTGCACCCAACATGGTTCTTAATCGTTCCTCATCATATGGGTGTGTAGGCAAGCTGCCATGTAGAGCTCCAGTGATCTGGCTTTTGGTCGCATTGACCTGCAGCTTACCCCACTCTGCATATGCTGCTAGCTTTCGGCTTGTGTTTCATGTTGGCCAGTCCTTGTTTACCTCCAGTGATTACGTTCAAATCGTCAGCATAGGTGTTGTCAGTCATCTGTGTTGGTCCTGAAGTTTGGGGTCGTGCGCCAATGCCCAAACTTGTAGCCCTTGTTGCCTGCCCTTAGCCACCTCAGCAGTGGCTCCATATACAGTATGAACAGGAATGGAGAGAGGCTGTCACCTTGGATGGTGCCCCGTCCAAAATCAAGTGGGTCTAGGTCTCCATGGGGGGTCCGCACCACTGTGCGTGCGTTGGTGTAGAGGTCTTTGACAGTTTCTATGGCATCTGTTGGGAACCCCAGGTCATACAGTATCATGAGCAGCTTCCTGTGTGAGATGGTGTCAAATGCTTCTGTCATGTCAGTGAACAGCAAGAAATGTCTTGCTTTGTGAGCAGTGCGTCTTCCATGGCCATGATCATCATCTCAATCTGTTGGGCCGTAGCCCGTTTGTTCCTGAACCCCCTTGCGACGCTGTGAGGAAGCCTGATCTTTCAAGCTGTCCGCCATCGCCATTGTTACTAAGATGATAGTATCATCTTGGTCCACAGCTTGTACATTGTGTTTTCCAGTCCTATGCGTCTCTAGTACTTAAGTGGCGTGCCCTTGTTCTTGTACAGCAATATTGTAGTGGATTCTTTCCAGGAGTCAGGGTCAGCCCTGTTGTCCACATGATCTTCACCATGTTGTGGAGTGTTCTATGGGCAGTGGGCGGGAGGGGTGCGTAAAATTTCGTTCGGAATGCCGTCCGGCCCCGGGCATTTCCCAAGCGCAAGGCAGCGAGGCATCTGTGGAAGGCAAATTCATCGTCAATCAGGTCGTACATCCATGTCCTGTCGTGCAGTTTCGGGTTGCGACATCATCCCATTATATGCGGCAACCCGGGGTGTCGAAGGGGTACGCCCTATAACGTGGGGAAGGTACTCCATGGGGGTATTCAAGTCGTCTGGGTTTGCTAGTTTGCGTGAGTAATAGTCTGTCATCTCCGCTTTGATCGTCTGCGCGTCCGTGGTCACTGCGCCAGTCGCGGTTTTCAATGCCCGGGCAAGGCGGGGAGTGGCTGGTGGCGTCCTGTGGCGATTCTATTGCCTATTTTTTGGCGCTTTTCGCCAGTTCTTGGCTTTGTTTGGCTGCTTGCTGGGCCCACAGTCGAGGGTGCTCATCATCAATGGCGTTGAGCTTGTGCTTCAGTGTGGTGTACGCAGCTCTCAATGTAGCGAGCGCGGGTTCCCCTTGGTGGCGTTGAGCCCTTTCATGCACAGCTTCTTGCAGCAACGGCTGTTCGAACTCATCAGGCAGATGCATGTCTTCAGCTGTGGCGGTCCTTATCATCCTGAGTTGTGTTGAGGCTTCTTTTTTGGCCGCGATGATACTCTTGCGTTGTTTGGCGATCGTTCGCGGGCAGTGGTGGCCACGGGTTGCAGCTGGGTCTATTGTGATGGTAGCGCATGTGGTGAGGGCTATAGAGTGTGACTGTTCGAGCGCATCTGTGATCTGCTTGCCAAGGGCATTCACAACATCCCTTGTTTGGGTTTGGTCTATGTGGGTCAGTGGCTGCGGCTTTGTGGCGTTAGGGCAAGATGTTTCTACTTCATTCCAATGCGGCCTGACCTGTGTCTTGACAATGCGGTCAGTGTTGCCCGCCAGGTCACCCCAGAGTTGTGCTTGTGTGCTGGCAAGCGCGTGGCGTAAGGCTCTTGTGTCTGTGGGGGCCATTGGTGTTTTGAGTTTCGTAACGGGATGTGTTGCTGTGGTGGGGGTCAGGGGTGGCAGGACCCCTAGTTGCATGTATTGTATCTTGGCAATCAGTACATCGTGGTCAAGGTTTGTGCCAGCCATACTTTGTGTTTCAGTTTGTGTGTGCAGCAGAGGTTTCAAACTGAGTATGTCATCCAGGCGACTGTAGGGGGTGCTATCAGCTCCCTTTCTGTAGGTGAGCCTCCTTGCTGTGCCCTGAACAGGGGCGTCGAGCGCAATCAGGCCGTTGGCTGCTATGAAATCTCAGTGGAGGGTGTCTGCAGGAGTCTTGCCGCTGACTCTGTCTTCTTGGTGCACGACGGCGTTGAAATCTCCAGCTATCAGCATTTGGTCTTGGTTTGTCCGGGCATCAGTGATAAGTTGGGAGACGTGTTTGTATAACTCCTTTCGGGTTGGCATTTGGTGTGGGCAGTACATTGCCACCAAGTGCACAGGCGTAGAGTTGGGTCGCCTCAGGCTTGCATGTATCAGGAAGCCGTTCGATTCAGCGGGGGAGGATAGTACCTCCAGCTCCCCTAACTCTGTAAGTGTCTTTGATACGGCAATCAAGACCCCTGCTTTGCTTGCATTGGGTGTGTTGTGTGCTTTACAGTGTAGCCTGTGAACAGCCGGTGCAGCCATTGCTTTTGCGGCTGGCTTTTCAGTTTGGTCTCTGTTACTATCAGAATGTCCGGAGGCTGTGGTGTGCTCAGTATGGTCTGCAGGTTGACCACATGTGATCGCAGGCCTCTGGCATTTACTGTTGCTAGCGTCATTGTTTGGAGAGTGTCACACCCTGTCCAAGGGTGTGAGTCATTTGCTGCCGAGTGTATCTGCGGCTCTGGGTGGAGGGGTCTGTCGGTTGATGGTGGGGGCTGGATTGTGCTGTCCTGGGCAGGGGGTGTGGTGGTCTGACCGTCTGGCATGGAGGCCTGATAGTATTGTGTGATCTTGGGCTGTGTGCGCTGGAGTGTATTGCTGGCATGGTGTCTATGTGCTTTTGGGGAGCCTTTGGGCCCTTTGGGCTGTGCTGGCCGTCGGCGGGTTTTCCTTGGTTTGATGGCTTTTGCAAGAGTCTCTTTTAGTTGGGTGTGGTGGCGCTGAGCAGTTTGCTGGCCAGGCGCACGCCTCGTGTGTGGTGCACCTTGTTGTGGGGGGACGGGGGCAGCAATGCGTCCTTCTGCGTACCTGTCCATTATGCTTCGGGTTTGGTCTGCTGTCACTTGTAGTTGGGGCCCATACACTAGAGGGTACAGGTTGAATGGCACGCCAGCAAGAGCATCTTGGCCCTGTGCTCTCTGGCTGTTTGGCGGTGTGCGAATAGTGCCAGCATCTGTGTAGGCGTCAATGGCCACAAGGCAGTAGATTTGAACTCCTGTCAGCTCTTGCCAGCCTGTATCCGTCATGCGCTTACAACAGCCCCCTGTGTTGCGGTGTATGATGCTGTCCAGATTATACCAGTTGTGGTTTATCGGGCTTTGTGCTATGGTGTAGTAGTGGCCGTCAAACATGGTTTCATCAAGCACGAGGAATACATTGACATGACTCTGCAATGCTTTACATCAAGCCAACCAACATATGGGGCCACTGCCCTCAAACGCCAGCCACCACCGTTGTGCTGCCGCCTTTCTCAGCCTGGAGGTTGCCTAATATGTATTGTAAGGCTACACAAAGGCTTGCATTCGATTATATGTGATGTAGGCTTCAAAATGAGCAGCTTACGAGGTCAAACGGGCTGCAAACAGAAACGTCACTGAACCTGTGAAGAAAGTTCAACTGGCCCAAGACCACCACCCGCCTCCCTAAACCCCCTCACATTTCCTTCCAATTGAGTAAAAATGAAAGCTGTTGGTATATATACACATGTACTGAAGTTGGCAGGCCAAAGTGTAGGATGGTGCTGTCCAGCTGATAGACTGCCCCCCCTTGATTGAAAGTGTTTTTTTTCCGTTTGTCGCCGTTGTAGTAAGATCGCAGAGGCTGAAGCTGCCGCGTCTGCCAACGAAAAGAAGTAGTAATGCAATAGTAAAACAGATGTGAGCCAATAGTGATGCATATGCATGTGCAGCTGAAGCTAGCTAGCGTTTGTCGCCGTCCAGCAGCACTACCGTGGCCTTTGAAATGTTCACCTTCGAATTACCTGGGGTTCGGACAGTTCGGACAGGCTCCACCTGACCAATTGTTCCATCTTCCGGATTTTCGGAAAGGCTTGAATTATTTGATTTTTGGCCGAACCTATCGTGGCAGTACGGTATCATTGCATTGCTGCCAGAGGTCACAAACCTGGCATTTGGCTAGTTTGCTGACGACAGCAGCCACATGAGCGGTCCTCAAACATGTTTATGTCCAGATCAACAACACACGTTCACATAAACGAATACATCTGCGGGACAGACAGCCCCAGGCCCTGGCCAGTAACAGCCCCTCAGATGATGCACTTGTGAGGACACCAACTCAGAAGACTAGGTCACGCTAGGTGCCCCTCAAACCCAATAACACCTGTGATGCCCAGGCACATGGGTGTGCCCTGCTTCCTGCAGTCAACGATTGTGAGTCTTAGTGCGGCCAGCAGGTACAGCAGATAACTGCCGGCAAACCTTCACTGTGGAACATCAGCCAGCACTAGCGCAAGCATGGCAACAGCATCAGCATCAGCCGCTGATCCCCGGCCCCGCCTCATTTAGGAGGTGCTGCACCACTTGTGCCCTTTCACATGGCGCTCTGGTGCTGCAGCCAACAGCAAGCCACACGTTCGCAGTCTACAGAGGGGATGCAACAGGCCGCCCAGTTGCCCCCTTGCGGCGCCCTGTCCTGCGGCCACTGCTGCTGCCTCCATTCAACTCAGCAGTGGCCGCCGTTACTGCAGCAGCTCCGTGGGCACTGCTTGGTGAGCAATGTTGCTGCTGCTGTTGCTGCAGCTGCTTCGCCAGATGCGCCAGCATACCTGGCCCAGTTGGCGTGTTGGCCTTGCCATTTATCGCGCTGGCTGCGCCCCCACCTCCTGCAGTGCCGCGGCTCAGGTGCTGCCGTGGCGTCCTGCTTCGACCTGTACTGCTGCTGCGGCTTGCCCTGGGCGTGGCGACTGCGCCCGTGTGGAAGGAGGAGGCCCCAGCGGCTGCGTTGCCTGCCATTGCTGCAGCTGCTGCTGCCAAGTCGGCAGCTGAGCAGCTGGACTGCTGCTCATAGATGAGCAGGAACTGCTGCATGAAGTTAAGAAAGCCAGGGCTGGCCACACTGCAGCGACGCACACAACACAGCACAGCAAAGAAGTGCAACACAGCATGTAGAACGTTGACTGAAATTCATTTTTTGGTTGATAGTGTCATTGGCACATCCCTGTTCAGTCCTGCAACCGTTGCCATGTCGTCTGCATATCCACTGCACTTGTCATTGGCACGTGCTGGTTACTCTACCCCTGCACATTGCCTAGTGCATGAGACCCCTCTAGCAATTGGATTGCCTAGTGCCTGAGACCCCGTCTAGCAATTGGATGTAGCTGCGTGATGCATCGCTTGTCTTGTCAATATTCTCGACCCATGCCGAGGCGGCTATTCTTGTTACGATCTGGCTTAACCACCACCCAAGTAGCCATCCTATCCAAACCAGGGGGTGACCAGCTTTGTGAGTGCTGTCCCGCAGGCCGGCCCAACAGATGGTCAGCCAAGACACGCCACACACCTTGACATGAGGGCAACAAGGTCATTGTAGTCCAGCGAAGAACTGCCGGCCGCACGCCCAGCACTTGCAAGAGCCGCCAGTGCAGCTGTTGCTGCCGGCTGTGGATGCAGTGGGTGCGTTGGTTGCTCCGCTGCGTCGGCTGCAGCTGTTGCAGCTGCAGCTGCAAACTTTGTCAGCGGGCTTTGCTGCTGCTCCTGGTGCTGGTGGCTGCGTGCTGACGGTGGTCCCCTGCTGCTGCTCCTATGTTGCTGACCTTTGCGCGGGCTGTTGCTCTGACTGCAGCATACCACAGCATGCCACGGCAGAACAGCGTATGGGGGCAAGGATGAGTGGTCAAAATTGACCCCTGTGATTGATTGATGGCATGTGTGATTCTTATGCAGACAACTTGACCTGTATCTGGCTGGTGAACATGACGCAAACAAGCGCCACCACCATCACGATATTTTCCAACCAGGTGCCGAGTTGGTAAACGATGGTAGGAAGTAGGTACGTGCATCACGGCGGGCGTGCAGCCAATACATCACACAGAAGCTGACCGCTTTTTGTCCATTCCTGTCCATTGGTGAAAAAGCAAGGTACTGTGGTGAAACCTTGGCAAAGGCGGTGTTTTGACAGCAGCCCCACCTGCGCCTGCCCTTGGTTGTGCCGGCAGGCCTGTGAAGCGCCTCAAGCTTGACAAATGAATCGCCAGCAACTGCGAGCTCAGATCGAGCCTCTAACAGAGCCAGTCTGCAGCAGCAGCAAATAGAAACACCATGGATGGCGTTGGACGGTGACTATATGGGTGACAGGAATGGATAAAACATGTGCAGCACCACCCAACTTTGCCGGCAACTGGTGTGAAGGATGTGCATTCGCAGTATGCAGTGGGCTGCAGCCCAGTCAATCACAGGAAGGGGCATGGGCAGCAAGAAGAAGGGGACAGCTGAGGGACGTCACAGTACGGTGGTAAGACACAAGTAAACTGCATGACGCCACAGGTCCAGCAGAACTAAGTGCGCAGGTTCAGTACAGCGATGTGATGTGTACATGTGAAGAGTTGAGAGCAAAAGGACAACTTGCAAACAGCCCCAGTTGGCCCCCAAGCTGTTCTACTCACAACTCAGGTGCTCTCCCATGCTGCTCAGAAACTCACTTGTGAGAGTTCAGCTCCTGGCTGACCTGGTCGTATGCACGTTGCAGGCGGGCCAGGTCTCCAGTCAGCTCCATGCTACGAGTCTTAGCACGAACCAGGTCTTCCTGCAAGGGGTTGGTCAAGCAAAGGCGGAGATCCGGCGTCAACATGTTACAGTGTTGCATGTGCATGCATGTATGTATGCATGCATACCCAGTGTCCTCCTTCCCTATGCTGCTCTCAGACCGTGTCTGTGCAGCCTGGCATGTCAATCTGTGCGCACTTGGTGTTTGTCAGCTAGTTGGCTATTGTGGGATGGATATCGTTCCTGCTGACTATTGTGGGAGTGTATTTCTGCCTGTGCACCTTGTGGGTGCCCCTTGTATGCATGGTGTCAAGTTTTCAACTGAAAATATCAACCTCTTGGTTGATTTCATGTGTCTGTGTGTTGCTGTGCTCTGAGGGCAGGAAGCTGTTTATGCTTCATGCTGTGGCACATGATATGAAGGTCTCCTGCAGCCGCAGTGGGTCAGCACTCGTGGTAACTCAAGGCCGAGCCATTTCAGCGAGCGGGACCGACTGGCTTCGCTCGGCCGAGTACAGGCCGACTTTATCCACTCCGAGTCGGCTGACATTCGGCCGAGTGAGCACCGATTGAGCACCGAGCCAGAGCCGAGACAGGGCCGAGCCAAACCGAATCTCAACCGAGCCAGGGCTGAGTGGAGACCGAGCTAAGCCCACCGAGTCGGCTACCGTTTCCCATAGTGTAGCAGTTGCCCATGGCACTGCGCTGTCAAATCGTGCTTGGATCGCCTGTAACAAAAGAGATATTAGTAAAAACATATGAAAGGACATGTTGCGCACTCCGAAGTGCATGCTGGCGCTGATGGGTGGGCATGGCGCCAGGTTAGCCAGCAGCAGTCAAACAGCAGAGTTTGACCAATTTTGCGGCTGTGAAGAACATTCCGGGCTGCCATCACACCTACATTACATGTATATACATCATAAAACGAGCTGATGTGTCGTGCATGCCTGCAACAGGCTGAAAGTAGACATTTCCAGCATTCAGTCCTACTGCTGCACCCCCCGCAGTCAGCAGCCAATTGCGCGCACATATGCGCGCGCAGCATTTCGTACGCTTATGAACCGTAATATACACATCATGGGCTTTCAGAAACTGTGCTGCTTGTGCCCAGGCGGTTGATACTCGAGCTGCAATCGTTTCTCAAAGTTATGGCCACATATGTGGCCTCCCGGGCTTAAAGGGCTAAGGGGGGGGGGGTTGTCCTCTTATGCAGGGTCCTTGATGCATCCCTCTGGCGGCCTGACACTTCAAGTGTGGCCTGACACTTCAAGTGGCAGCGCCATGTTGTATGTATCGACCTCCACTGTCCTGGTCCTTTGAATGTGCCGGTTATACTCTACCCCGCACATCACCTAGTGCCTGAACCCCCTTTGAATGTGGCTTGCGTGATGCCTGACAACCTGTTCAGGCTCGTCTACCTGTCTCAACATGGACGCAATTTGGGATACGTCATGGTTAACTAAATTTGGTTTACTGTATAGTCTTCACCACCCAAACAGCCAAACCATCCAGACCCTGCGACCCTGTCGGGCTTTTGAATGCTGTCCAACTGCAGATGGTGAGCCAGGACATGCCACACACCTTGACATGAGGGCAACAAGATCGTTGCAGTCCAGCAAGAAACCGCCGGCTGCATGCCCAGCACGTGTTGTAAGAGGCGCCAGTGCAGCTGTTGCTGGTTCAAAACATTAACTTTCAGGGCGTCACCAATTTCACAATAGCCTCAAACCAGGTGTCGCCTTGGCCAAACCTACTGCCGGTACGATGGTATCAAATGGTTGCGTGCATTCCAGCGCTGTTGTGAGGCCACCAGTACATCACACAGCACGATGAAGCCAACGGCTTTCACAAGGTCAGCAAACATCCCTCATCAACCAGCAGCAGCAGCAGCAGCAGCAGCTGAATATGGCGGCAGCAGCCAAGCGGCAGGAGCAGCAGCATGCTGCTAGCTTTGTGGAGGTCGCACGCACACCTAAAAAGGCTGGCAAGGCTGCAGCGGCTGTGCAGGTTCCCTCTAGCGCACCCCCAGCCCCACGCAGGGTGGCCCCTCCCAGCCCGCCTCCCAGCGCAGATGATGCAGCACCAGCTGTGTCAGTCAAGTAGCCAGCTGGCGTGAAGCTGCCCCCAGGCCTTGTCTTGGCAGTGCAGGCAGTGGCTGCTGCTGCTAGTGAGCTCAAGGCAGATTGTGTGGAGGACCTGAGCAGCAGCTGCGCCAGGCCTCACACCCATGTACACCAACGCCAAAGCGGTGCACCCTGCTATGGGGTCAGCTGGGGTTCCTGTTCCCTACCCTTCTGGGAAGCCTGCTTCCATTCTGCTCATGGCTGGTCACATCGTTGATGCCTACATGGCATAGGGGTGCGGTGTTCCATCGCCTGTAGGTTTGCTTTGGATGTTCCAGTGCCCTGCCAGTTCATGTGTGTCAGTTGCGGGCTCTGATTGCCTGTCTAGCGTACACTCACTTACGCACTAGGCACTTCCGGCATGCAGTGGTTTGTTTTGCTTTGCAAAGCATGATGTCCGCTCAAGCTGTGCAGGACAGGCGTTTTCCTGGTAGGCACCCCACCGTGGGCTTCTGAGTATGAATGTTATACACACAAGGACACCGCGCTACCCACAGGGACTTTTTTCAGCAGGGGGGAGGGCTTGAGGCATTCTGGCACGGGAGCATGCCCACAGGTGTGTGGGCATTGGGCCTTGAAGGCGGACCGCTGCAACGCCTGCAAATTGCCTTGAAACTATGGCTGTCTGGGGCCTTGGGGGGAGGGTCCTCCAAGCCCGGGGGGGGGGGGGGGAATAGGGCTTTCCCCAGGGTGAGCACTCCAAGCAGTGCCCCAGGGGGTAGGGCCTCTCAAGGAGCCTTGTGAACGAAGTCGCTGTGTCACTTTTAACTGATCCCTGCCCTAAAGAGTCAGAGTTACGGCGCTCAAGGTCTCACCACCAGAGCTGAGCAGCACCAGACTTTTTGAAAGTGTACTCAAAGGCTACTGAAGGTTCAGATAAATGTTGAGCATGGCTGCCATGCCTGATGGCGTGTAGCACTGCAAACGGTTTGGCCTGCTGAGTGATCTGGACCTGAAGCCCACCTGACCTCTGGGTGTGTGTGCTGTCACCTTTGGCAGCACCCCTGGCAACCCAGTTCAGATTCAGTGTGCAAACAACCTGAGTGACAGCGCTGTCACAGCAAACCAGCAGCGGCGGCTGTGTGAGGTTTTGGACTCAACATCAGCAACAGCAGCACCAGCCAGCACAGCAGCAGGGCAGCTGAAGCTGTGATGAATTGTTTGCACGGGGGCAGGAGGGAGCACACAGCTGGCGCTGACTGGGTGCAGCTGCCCACAGCAGCACTTATGCCTCTGATGTCAGCAGCAGCAGCAGGGCCACTGGTAGTCACAACGGCAGCAGCAGCAGCTATAGCAGCAGTAGGGTCTTGAGCAGTGGCAATATCACAAGCAAAGAGGCTCTGTGAGCAACACAGGCGTAGCTCGTTCAGGGCCTCTTGTAGGGGCTACACAGACGTAGTGGGCAAGGAACAGCAGCCCCGTGCCAGGACTTGGCAAGGGACGTGGACACCCATGGGCAGGCCCTGTTGGGTGTGCACTTTACACCATCGGCGGGTTGGGTGCGGGCCAACAGAGAGGCTGCAGCACCTGCAGAGGGTTGAGCAGGTGGTAGTGCGTGTACTCACCATGTCTAGGCACAAAGCCGCTCACATTGAATGTCTCAAGTGGCAGAGTTCTGCATGTTTGTGCTGAAGTGCATGTGTAGGGTGTTGCAGCAAGTGTACCTGCACCGGTGTGCATAGCAGCGGTAGTCGTGTCATGACGGTTTCTCTGGCAGTGAGATGTAGGTGCTGTTGGGGGCTATTTGCCGGGGCCAGTGTGGTACAACTGGGCCGGCGCCGGCCAGCTGCCATGATGAGTGAGCAAGCTGTATGGCAGTGTACAAGCCATGAACATGGACTCACCTGACTGACTTAAACATGCACGTTATAACATGTTGAAAGGAAAGCACTGATTTACTCTCATTGAAGCCTGGAAATGTCTATGACACTGTACCGTATCAGCATTCCGTGTGCTGCCAGTCTCATGAGTGAACACGGAAGCTGGGTGGTCTAGTGGTGACCCGGTGGTCAGTGTGGCGTGAGGCCCACAACGACCTGCATTGGGCTGTCAACGTTAAAGTAATGTGGCTGATATATACTGATGACTTTTGAGTGATTTCAGAGTTTACCCCACCCTTGCAACACACGAACGAATGCAGAGCGAATGGGCCGAATGCTATATATGTGCGCCCTGGCTCACTGCCCACTCACGCCCATTCACTGACATTCGGGCTTCACCCGTTCGCCCATTTGTCATAAACTTCCTTGTGTTTGAATGGCAAAGGTGAGTGAGTCCAAACGTTGTGATCACTGTGAGCGGTTTGCAGAGTGATACGAACAACTGAATGGCGTTCAGCGTGGACAGCTTAGGGAAGCGCGGAGGTCAAACATGTGTGGCATTGCGCCAAAAAAACCAGTGAATCTCTTCCCCTCCTCTTTGTATGAGGCTTTTTGGCACATTATAATGTGCCACTATGACAAGCGGGGGAACGAATGGACCATGAATGAGCAGCGAACAGGTTGGTGCCCATCCACCATTCGTTAGGTCTTCATTCACGCAGGAATCGGTCTTTATTCGCCGCTGGCTGGTTCTGCATTCACCACAGTTTATTATTCGTTCACGCGAACGGGACTCTGCACGGGGCTTATTCACACGTGATTCGGCGGTGAATGACTGTTCACAGCGTGTTCACAGAAAATTCATTGTTTGATTCATTCAAACTGCACACCTACCACACCCTCGCGAGTGCCCAACCACCGGCAGTCCTCAGGGTAGCGTCGTTTTGAACCCGGTATTACGGTATTAGTTATACCGGATAGCGTATACTGGGTGTGCGGTTCATTAATTACATTATACATAATGTAAACATTACATATTATATGTTATATATTAAATATATTAATACTGTAGCATGGCCTTTCCAGCGGCCATATCAGGCATCAGCACAGGGGCGGAATCGTTTCAAAGTATACGGCAAGACCGGCCGAAACAATTCCACGCACTAATATAATGCTATGTTTTGGGTTATAGGCGTGGATGCATTAGTGTCTGGGTGAAACGATACAAACATGTTTCTTTGAGGGAGTGTGGGCAAGGGGCGGAAACAGTTTACAGGCAGCTCAGGGGCGGGTAGCAACTGAGGTCTGGCCTGCCCCGGCAGGGTCTGCATGGAAAATGTGCCCAGGGGGGCAGCAAGGAGCACTTGCCAAAGTCCAGTGCCCCCGGGGGGAGGCAATTTTACTCTATACGCTTTGTCAAATTTTCGTGTGGAGCGTTTTTGCAAGCTTATTCAACGAAACAGCATGTTTCAAACCGGGTGTACCGGGTTCAGTAAAACGCTACCCTCACCCTGTTTCTAACAACTATTTTGTTGTTGTCGTGCGCTCAGTGGCCCTCCTACCTGCCAACTGCTTCACTGCCGTTCTATGCTGTTTTCGCAAACGACCTGCCCTCTTCTGGTCGAGCTGGGCCTCTCGTTCCTTTTCCTCTGTCGGGCGGTTGAAGAACCGAGGTTGCCCCTTGGACAGCGGGGAGTTGGAAAGCGCAGTGTGCCTCGCAGATAGCTGGTCATACCCATAACACGAAGAGAGGGCCAGCCACGCTCCTCACACTGCACCATGCAGTCAAGCAAAGCTTATACAAGCCCCGGGGCCTCGGTTTCGAGGCTCTGCGCTCAGGCAGTGTTATGTTCGGTGGCCTCAGCGTTTGCTGTCGTCATCCTGCTTCTGACCTTCAGCCATTCCCGTTCTCTGTACACCACAGCTTCTCCCATCAACTTTGGTGGCAGTAAGGCCTCTTTCAACGGTGCAACAAGCAACTCTGGTGTGTCTGGCAGACTTTTTTCAGGCACCAAGCAGCGCACATACCCTGGCCCCATGCTGTTTCAGGCAGCCGACGCCGTCACAGTGGCTGAGCCAGACACTGGCAGCCAAGGACCAGCACGCAGAAAGTGGGCTGTTTGCACTACCATATTCAAGCCTTCTGACGCCATAATGAGGGTTGCTGCATTGCAGGACTGGCAGTTGGTGGTGGTTGGTGATGAGGGCGGGGCGCCGTTTGCAGTGAATGCGTCCAATACAGTCTTCCTGGATGTGAAAGCCCAGCAGCAGTTGGCAGGCAGCAATTATGGTGGACTCCTGAGCCTGCTGCCTTGGAAGCACTTTGGACGCAAGAACGTAGGGTACCTGTATGCCATTATGAATGGTGCAGAAACAATCTGGGATTTTGATGACGACAATGTGCTCAAAAAAGCAGTCCAACCTGCTGTGCCTATCAGCAATGTGCAACATGTCAGTGTTGATGCGGCTGCGTGCAAGGCGTTCAATCCTTACCCCCAGATGGGTGGCCCGTCCGCATCATCACTGCCTGGCTCGGCCCCCTCATGGCCCCGAGGCTTTCCCTTACAGCTGATTAGGCAGCCCTGCAATGCATCCTTGCAGCCAGGCGACACCAGTAAAGTGGCTGTAGTGCAGTCTCTGGCTGACAATGATCCAGACGTGGACGGCATTTTCAGGCTGACCCGTGGAGTGCCCTTCAGCTTTCAAGATGGCAAGCGCGCCACGCTTGTCATCCCACATGGAACATTGACACCATGGAATGCACAGGTGCGTAGGGGGCATGTCTGGCCATCACTTGCACATGCGTTTGCTGAGGGAGACAATGAAAGCAGAGAATGCTGGCTGCGTTGGAACAGGCATGTAAGCAGTGTGGTTGCTGCAGGATGATCCACATCAAGCACTGGCACGTCTCCCGTGCCCGTGCTCGTGCCCGTGCTGACCATGCATCTCTTTTGTTGTTGCGCAGGCTACACTTGTCCTGCGGCCTGCTCTCTGGGCGTTGCTGCTGCCTGTCACGGTGCGTGTCCTGAATGCGTGCCGCAGCGTGTGGGCATATAACAACCTTATGCAGGTCCCTCCTGTCCTCAACTCAGCCTCAACAAGGCTTGACTGATAACTGTGTTTGAATGCTCCCTCTCCTGCCGTCCAGGTTCACGGGCGTGTCAGTGACATATGGCGCAGCTACGTAACACAGAGGCTGCTGTGGGATGTGGGTTACAGTGTAGCATTTGCACCTCCAATGGTTGATCAGTTCCGGTCACCCCATAACTACCTGGCAGACATGCAGGTGAGCAAGGTGACAGGCACAAAGTCAGCACAATATAGTATCGAGGGCAATCAAGGGGGGAATTCACCAGGTGGATAAAACGTCTAACCCCCCGGCGTCAGTGCGGCATCGACCTGTTGCATTTTGGCATATAACATGCTGTGAGCTCCGTGCAAATGCCCAGCGCCCACAAAAGTTTGCACAGCACTTGTAGAAGCCGTTTACAGCGTGTGGGCATTTTTGCACAGAAGCTCCGGTTTTCCAGTGATCTTTGGCCTGCAGATCCTGACTTTATTGAATTTGGGGCCGTCGTCGGAATGCAAACTATATTAATCAATCCTGAGATCACTATTGAAAAGCAGGCCTCCAGAAAAATGGAAGCATGGTTCTGTGAGTTCAATTATTCGTTTTCTACGTATCTAGTATGACTGTAACATCATTTATCATCAAAGTTTTTGAAATACAAGTTTACAGACTAAGGAGGGGGGTGTCTGGCCTCGTTTATTTTTTGAAAGTGGCGTCCCCAAGTTTATACACTGCCCCCCTCCCCCACATCACCCCTTGTTGTGGAGTTTTTATACCGCAACTGCTTGTGTTTTCACACCGCTATCATTGATGATTCCAAAGATATGCTGGCTGGGATGTAGCAACCGCAGCTGTGCCTTGGCAAGTGCAATGTATTCCCTGCATGCTTGCAGCCTTTGCCAGTGATTGCTGCATTCTCCTGCTGATGGTTTGAAGCTGGACATGTCCCTTGCCTTGTCCCTTCTGCTGTCGCCCTCAGGCTGAGGAGCACCTGTACTACAGGTCTGGCCAGCTGGTGACTCTGCTGCGGAACTGGCAAGGCAAGGCACCAACCCTTGCTGGGAGGTTTGAGGAGTTGATGATTGAGATGTATGAGCGCGAGTATGTGGGGTATGAGGTATGTGCAAATTCCATGTTGGCCGCTAGTGCGCCACCTGGCGGATTACATGCCTTGTGCAGTCCGATTACCAGGCACACAGCAACATAGTACAGCTGCTGTGCCCTTACTACGTCAGGCTGACGGCTGTGCTGGCTTCTTGTTACCAATGAACGCTCTCAGAGCGTTCTCGGCAAGAAAGCTTCCAAGAGTTGGGAGCACCATGCAGCGGCATGGCTCATGATATAACGATGGATGGATCAGAACAGTTGGAGTAGACAATGTCTGAAACCGTCGTGCAGCAGCTCAGGAGGGACAATAACTTCATCATATGATGTCAGGACGTGGAAGGACGAAATGGGGTGTACGGTACTGGGCAAGGTCGCAAATAGCGACAACCACAGTTCACCTGCCTGACTGTGTGTGTGTGTGTGTGTGTGTGTGTGTGTGTGTGTGTGTGTGTGTGTGTGTGTGTGTGTGTGTGTGTGTGTGTGTGTGTGGATGACTGCAGGATGTTGCCCTGACACAGCAATGGCTCAGGGCGCTTGCAGTCGCAGGATACACCTTCCCACCCGTACTGCACAAGCCTGCCACCGCAAAGCAATCTCAGCTGGATGCAGTTGTGTTTCAGGACAGCCCTGGTGGACCCCTGCTGGAGAATGTTGAAACTGGGCTGCTAGCCAAGACAGGCATTCTTCTGCCCATCACCAGCAAGTTTGTCAGTGAATTCCGTGACCATTTGCTGACCAGCTTGCTGCTGTTCTATCCCATGTCAACCAGTAAATTGCAGCTAGTGCTGGACGGGGAGAAGCCTGAGGACCATCTTGCTGCCAAGCAGCTATCGATCGAGCTGTCAGGTCTTGGCGTCCAGCATCAGGTCAACTTTGCTGAGCCGGATCCGCGCACTTACCATCGCAAGGGCCACACACGCCAGCAGTTGGTGATGTTCTGGGCAGATAACTACACATCGGCAGATTACGTGGGCTTTGTTGACACCGACACCACATTTGTCACTCGTGTCGTAGAGAGCGACGTGTTTGATGTTGGCAAGCCACGCATCATTGGTCAGGTTGGCAAGCCACAGGACAACTTTTGGAAGGCGGTACCAGCCTCAACAGAAATGGCTCTTGGCCAGAAAGAGATAATGAGATGCATGTCCTTCTTCCCTGTCGTCATCAAGGTTGTGCATCTGCAGAAGCTCCGGGCACACGTTGAGCGGCTGCATGGCCTGCCATTTGACAGGGTGTTCGCAAATTTCACTTCGCATGCCTTTTCACAGTTCAACATCATGTGCAACTACCTGTGGTACTTCCACAAGGACGAGTATGCATGGTCCCTGCAGGAGATGTCAGTTGGATGGGCCGACAGTGTGCCTGGGCAGGTGCAGCCCTCAGTGCTTCAGGAGTTACTCAAAGATCGCGCCTTGACGCACCCAGTGGCACGCACCACAGTGCATGCCGGCTACCTTCACTTTCCTGACACCCCACCTCATCTGGCCAAGGCAATGCTGCAGGGGTTTTGTCTGTCAGGCGGCAGCACCATACGGCCAGCAGTTTGCAGCAAGCTGCCAAATAGCACTGTGCTCCAGAGTGATCTTTTTGTGTTTGAAACCAACAATTGGACATGGGACTCCCGCTGCATGGATGCACAACACATGCACTACAGTAATGTTCAGCGCTCAGGCTCACACCCCTGGAACTTGACGTTGGTGGATGAGTTGGCTGTGCGGGCTGCTGCTACAATGCAGACCGACATCGTGAACTAACCAAGACCAGCTTTGGTGTGTGTGAGACATTTGAGCTTTGCACAGCTTCGGTGGTGTGTGTGTGGGGGGGGGGGGGGCGTGTGGGCGGCCGCTCAACGTGCTCTTGTAGGCAGGTGTACCGCGGTGTACAACTACACCATGCTGTGTGCGTCTACGCAATGGCAGCTGCATCATGGTACATGCCTTTTGGAGTCTTTGCACATATATATTGCGTGTAAGGAAGGGGCGTCATACCCACAACAACTCATGTGTTCAACACACATGTGTGTTGTTGATCCACTCTCGATGGCTGCAGCTGTTTATGGACTGGTTTGGTGAACATCTCATCAGCAGCATGTCTGAGTTTTTTGTAGTACAGCAGCTATTGAGGCTGCGACAAAGAGGGACAGAACTGCAAAGCGGCCATGCTTAGCTTGCAAGCTCAGGTGTACAGATGTCCATATGTGACAGTGATATATCACAGCAGGGAGTCAAGTAAGAATTAGCAAGATCATGCTCTTGGTCAGGTGTGCGGCTGCCCCACACTGTTCTGGTGACCAGGAGACCTGTCAACGGACACATCCCAGGCAAGCACACAAACATGACACTAACAACCAGGCTAGTCAGGTGCCAACATGGACCCACTGGGTCCACCCTCCCTCACTGGCAATGAGGGTGCGAGCACACCACTCCTGCTCTTGCCCTTCACAAAGCACACCATGCTTCCCACTGTACCAGCCTATAGCTATCTGCACTGCAGACACAATAAGCACGGTGGTACGGACAAAAAATAAAATTCATGGGGAACCTGCATCGTACCGCTTTCGCCCCCACGTAGTATCACGAGCACCAGTGTCACATGCTGTTGAGGTCGTAGTGCAGGTATGCACTCATACATGTGGCCAGTCCCCATCAGCAGCAGAGGTCATGGCTGGTGAGCATGTTGGTGTCAGATGGTAGTGTCACTAGGTTGTGACGGGCCAGCCAAGGGCATGGTACCATCCAATGGGTAACCGCTTAACCACATACTGCATGGTCACCGCGCACTGAAGTAATCACAGGTGTGTCAAAAGCCACACAATACAGCATGGAGCCCTGCAGGGCTGCTATGCCTGACGCTTTCCAACTGTCCCCATCGGGGCCAGGATGATGCACAAAAAATCCCTTTGATCATATGCTTTTCCTTATGAGCAGCAACAGGAAAGCAACCAGAAAAGGCTGGGTTTGGACCAGGCTTTCACCAACCTTCCAAGTCAACCTTCCTAGCGACCTTCCAGTCTGCGAGAAATAGTCGCAAACAGCGTGCATGCGCACAGTAGTCCCACCAGCAACACTTTGACGGTATTTGCAAGCAATGATCTCAGTTGCTGGGCGGCACGTCGTCCTTCATGGGCTCGCGCTTGATTGCCGAGGCCAGCAGCTGCAGGGGCGATGCAGCTCCCAAACTGGCAGCAAACAAACTGCATTGAAAGTTTAACAATGTGTGCAGCTGCGGGCCTGCTTTTCTGACGAGTTCCCTGCAGTTGACAGTTGGGCTTGCATGGAGGGAAGCTGATGCTGTCCTGCCCTCGCTCGCTAAGCCCAAGCAGCACAGACGACCTTGACAAGGATGTACTTGCAGCAGCAGCAGCACCAAATGCATGCTGGGGGGTGCGATCCACCAGCAGTGGGAATAACAGCACGTCTGTGCTGCTGTCCAGCTGTATCATGCCCCTTTCGCAGTTGTGCAGCCTTGGCAAGGCATGACAAGCTGAAGGACCGCATGCAGCCCTCCCTTTGCAGCGCTTATTGGCATCACAGAGCACAGCAGGCAAAGCGAGGTCTACTGCAGTCACCCACAACTGACCCATATGCATGCATGCTGTACCATGGGGGGGGGGGAGGGGGCTAGAGGGGTGTCATGGGCCCGTTGGGGGCCTGAAACCAAACGGTGCAGTATTTTTTGTACAAAACAGTGGTGCAGACGGCGCTGCAAGAAAGCGCTGCACGTGCGAGAAAAGGTGATTTTTATTTTTTATTTTTGTCTCTCAATAAGCACACTAATAAATACTAACACTTGGTTCAACAAAATAAAGAATTAGGAATAGTCCCATCCAGTCAGCTCCCTCTGCATGATGGCTGAGCCATCACCTATAGGAACACCAGCCCCACACATATCGGCGCCAAAGGCACTAGTGTGTTTGTAGTGGGCGCACGCGTTCCTACCCGAGGAAAGGGTCCCCGTACCAGCTTCGTGCTTGCCTGTCACACTTGGTAGTGGCTCCATGTGGGGCCTGCCACCGGGCCACTACGGCCAGGCGAGGGGAGTGATACGGACCCACGACCTCGGAAACTGCAGTGCAGCCATGCCGCAACCCCAACTCATTGCTGTGCCACCAACACACTACCAACGCCCTCCCCTGGCAAGATGGAGGGCTCCCCCCTCCCCTGCATCCTCAAGGCCCCCACCTCCTACATCTGAAACGACACCCTACAGATGCCAACTTTCCAAACACATTTCTGTACAATGGCGCACCACCTTACCTCCGTCTACTCCTCCCCACAATGACCCGCTGCTCTGCCACAGGACGAGCAGTAAAGCGCACAGGCAGGCGAGCAGGAAGGATCAACGCATCCAGCCACCGGCAGTGCAGCAACGCAGACAGCAGCAGTGGACACAGACCGGATGGGGGATGGCACAAAGCAACGGCAGCACCAGACTGGCAAGGACAGCACCACACTGGCATGGCAGAGTCAGGTGCAGTGGATCAAAGTAGAGAGGCTCTGTTGTGGCATGCTCAGTCAAAGGGGAACAGACCCCACAGGCACAGTGAGGCTGCACAAGCCTCACTGCCCGGGGAACACTGTAGCAGCGGGCGCACATGTGTGTGCACACACACCCACACACCCCAGGCCCCCTACGATGTAAGCCCAAAGGAGGAAAGATCCAGCATGCCGACCAGGGTGCCATATCCAAACCAATGCTATCTGCTTTCTAGATGGCCAGGATGGTGAAGAAGATGAGTGCCTAGAAACTGTCAGCGGAGATCAACAGATGCATTTGTGGGCACATACGAACACAAGGCAGGGCTCCATCAGCCCGCACAGTGAACATGCAAGTCAACTCATCACGACAACAGGCACCGCAGCTGAAGCGCTTAGGACGCCAACCCAGCCCAGCCTCAGCCCCAAGTGCTCCAAACGCAGCAATCCTCACGATGCTGCTCCTGAACCTACTATATATTGGATCGAAACCTATAGGTTGAGAGCCTAATACGTTGATAAGGTCACACCCCCACACATGACAGCCAAAAAGTTGTCTACATTCCGTTCCCAAAAGTGCCGCACGCAGCCCTGGCGGGGTGATTCTGAATAAACATAGGATAAAGATCATATTGAGAATAGTGAGAAACGTGCCCGACGCTGGTGCCGGGATATCGCAACTGCCATCAGCGGATGCCGGGACAAACGCAAACTGGACACCCCACATGACACTCGTGCGAAGCTATTGAGCATAGCTGGTGCACGTGTGCTCCGTGAAACTGCGCTAGTGAAAAGCCATCGAGACTATATACATGAACAGTTTCCGTGAATGACAACGAACGTGAGCTTAGCCTTTGGAAAGCATGTGCATTGCAGATTATGCATCATAGTCTCATCGGGTAAGGCAGTGAAACACCCTGTAGCTTCGCAAATTTTCGGACATTTGATCGGTTACGAGATCCGCGGCAACCGTCGTCCAACGTTGGACTGCGCATGACTGACTTTTGGTGAAAATTACCAACCGTTATCTGCATTGCTGCTGTGTGATGGCGAGTTCTCAAAACCGCCCCGCTCTGTTCATCGTGATGATAAGAGGCAGCAGCTGCAGCGGCAGCTGCAACTGCAGCAGCACCCCCGCAGCAGCACCCCAGCAGCAGCAACCTGTGCCACAGCTGGATAGGAGCAGCACTCGGCACTGGGGCAGAACAAGAACACCTCCCCAGTCTTGAACAATGTTTGATAGGGTTTCGATCCAGCACTGACGCCACCTGGGCGTTAGCCGTTCTATTTCTCAGCGAGCCACTCTGGCCGTCCAGCCGGTCTGGGCCATTCACTGTGGGGCATTCTGACGCCATGGCGGTTCTGAGCCTGCGTGAATCAATCAGCAAGCGGAGCCCAGCCAGAAACCCTGCACTAGTAGTGCCAGCCAAAAGCATAAGCTCTGCTAGGGAAGTGTAAGCAGATGAGCAGTAGACTTTTTACACAGTTGCTGCCTTGGCACAAGAAAAAACACTACTGTCTTGCGACAGCGTCTCAACTTATTGAGGGTGGATTGCCCCGCGACGGTCAAAGACCGCACCACATGTCTGTACAGAACCTCGACCAGTGACTCAACCAATGTCCAGGCACAACAGGGCCTGTACATATCAACATGTCTCCAAATGCCAAGTCGTCACGTATGAACGACAGGTCGTCAGATACGTAGGTCTGTCGACTCGATGATTTAGTAACCACGATGAGTTGTGGTCAAACAGTACCACGCACAGACTGTGTAGCATGTGTTGACTGAACACCATATTCCAACACTCCCACGCAGGCAACATGCAAAGCAGTCTGCATCATGAGAATGTGAGTTATAATCAATACAACTGTCAAACACAGCTGTCACCGTCAGACGTAGTAATTCAGCACTACTACTCCAGCACACTTGCCATCATCTGTCTTGTACTTCAGATGCTGATGCCGATGCCGCTGCAGCATGTGTTGTGCTTGGGGCCTGGTAGTGCCATGATCATCATGTCTGCTAGCATGCTGTCCATCTTGATGTAGCATCGGAAATTTTGCAAAGGCTGAAACAATTGTCTGATGGGGGTCTGAAGGGGTTGGTGATTCAGTTAAGAGTTTAGTCAAGACTGAAACGGCGCTGAATCAGGTGACCCGTCGGTCCGCACTGAAACAAGCGGGCTTTTCAGCGCCGATTGTTGCTGCACGCCTGATCGGTCTGAAAATAACGTGTATTGGAAACAAAGCCACCGGTATGAGCATAGGTTCGTTACAAACCCTCCGACCATTCCTGAAGTCGTCAAGCCGTGACACCACACTTCCGAAACAAGCGAGAACAGTCCAACACACAACACACAGCACATAGTTGGGCAAAAAAAGCAGCTTCAACTCAACTATCACAGTGTAGCCGCCCTAGACACCATTCACTCTCCTCACTGCTGGACACCGCACATGCTGGGGCACGAGCTTGACAGCCGGTTATGCAAGAACACATGCAAATGGGGCCAGCAAGTATCACAGGGGCCAGCTAGTGTAAAAGAGACCTGACTGTCCCGTGTGACATGAGCAACCACTCCATAATGCATCAAATCGCTGAGGCCCATTGCAAACAACACAAGCATATATAACAGACACCACGCATAGTTCAGCAGGACACGCAGCCCACCCAAGACTCTGTCTGCTGGTGCAGCTGCTGCTGGATCGCCAAGACGCAGCTGGATGTGGCAGAGCTGCAACATAGCAGACACTCCACAGCAAAGAAAAACACAACACTGTTGGTGCTTGTGTGCAAAACAACAAGCAGCACTTTGGGTGAACCACTGATATGTTGTGAACATCACAGCAATGCTGACCACAAGGCAGAGATCAGCCATTGTCTCATTTGCAGTGCCGGTTCCAGCAGCTGCTTTCAAACCTGCCTGCCATCTATGCTGTGCCATAGCGTTGCTGGGAGCGGGTTGTGCAGCTTCGATGCAGTCAATAGTGCTAGAAGCAAGTTGGGAAGTGTCCCAGCTGATGCTTCCGCCATATACCCTGCAGATGTGCACAACGTCAGGCAGTCGGGCAGTTGGGTTACGTATGTCATGCAGGTGAATGTACGCGCGTGCTGACAAGTTGATTGGAGCTGTGTGCATCGGAGCAGTTTGATCACTCTGGTCTTGGGTCAAAACCACACTGCTGCTGCTTCTGCGGCATGGAGCTCGCTTGCGCCCACAGCTACTGCTGCTCCCAGCAGCCTGATGCCCTACTGCTAACTACGCACATGCAGCATTAATTATCAACTGTCTGGTCAGGTCTGTAAGCTCACCTGCTGATGACCAGCTTCGCCGCGAAGCATGGCATGCTGTGTAATTTCAATAGCCCAGCTTCAAACATGTTGGAACTGCCTTGGTTGTGTGGTGTCCACTGCATCACTCTGGTGCCTGAACAAGCACAGGTTTTATGCATGCCTTCTTTGGAGCCTGCGTGTTGTCAAAAAACACATAGCGGTTATCAGTTGTCCTACAGCTGCAGGCAGGTGACACTAACTGGCTGATAAGGGCCGCACACTGGCAGCACCCGTATACTGCTGCGACAACAATGAGTGGCCTAAGAGAGCAAACCCGCACCAGCTGCACACGCAAGGTCCCCTTCATAGCTTGAGCAGTGTGTCACTGAACATCTTGGGTCCGCAATGCCACAGCAGCACCTCACCTTCACTGCTGTAGGCTTGTGGTACGCAGATGTTGGACAGTCCAACTGACATACGTGCCAGTGTGGGAGCTGCACATATGATCTCATTGTTGACTGTTATTCCGCAGATGATCCAGCTTGAAAGGAGTCACTGGCAGGCACAGCAGAGCTGTTGCTTCCCTGACTGGATTTGACAGCACTCCCTCTGCACTCTGGCACGAAGCCTCCCAGCGCTTGCGGCTTGAGTATCCCATAAGCTGTTGTTTTGATGTTCAGCCGGCACTGGATGGTCTGTGCCCTGTTCCAACCATGCCATGGTGGTGATCTGAACGGTTTGCTGCACAGCTCAAACGATTGTACTCCCATGGGACTTGATCGAGGACACCACATGTGCGTAGTTTTGCAATGTTACTGTAGATAGCAACGGCTCGGGCAATACTGCGGCCTAAACCACCTCCGACAGTTGAACACGCTCACACCCCTTGTGACAGGGCCTTGTCGGTGCAACAGGCTACGTCGACCGTGTATGTTGATTTTATTGCTGCATATATGACTATATGTGCAGTTCTAGTAAGTCTTGGGGGGCTCTGGGCATTCTGAAGCATTCCGGAGCTTCAGCACGCACCAGATCTTCACAGCAACACTGCCATATGACCGTTAATGGCCTTCCTTGTGATCTGCGTGGTCGAAAGGGCTTAGGCTTGCTTGTACGACTGCCTATTTTGCTTGATACAGTTGAATTTGGATTTCAGATCGTTCACTAGTGATCAGCATGAACATCGCAGCGCAGCGGAACGACTGAAAGCAAAGCAGTGCAGGATCAGATACATCAGATGAAGATTTCAACTTACGCTGACGCCTGTTGCTGATTCAGTGGGTGGGCCCTCAGCAGTGTCAGTCCCTTCAGGGGCTTGGACACAAGTGCCTGAACTGCACTGACTGGCTGAGGGCTCAGGCACTGATTCAGTCCCCTTCGATCAGTTGTTGCAAAATTTCCGATGAATAGGCACGCAGTGCACATGCCGGCCAGATGCTGAATGGGCAGCCAGTCAACATGCATGCCATGATGCCCAAAGGGCAATCACTACACCTGAAAACCATGCAGCTCACCAGGCAGGTAGGACACATTCACGCACTGTGCTCCAACGGGCAGTCACTACGCCCTCATGTCACGTAGCCCAGCGGGCAGTCAGCAAACATTCACGTCATAGGGCCCAACGGGCAAGTAGTACACAGCCACGCCATGCTGCCTCACCACCCAACAAACCAACAAAGGCCGAGGCAAACCCTGATGCCATTGCAGTGGCACAACGGCCCAGCCAGCCATGCATGCAGCCCAAGCCAAGGACCTGATAGCTGATGCTCTGAGCACCCGTGCGCACGCGTGCATGCCGGTACTGGAGAGGTCCCCTTCCAGCACGCACCCCAAACCCCGTATCAGGAGTCCCACCAAACCAGCATGCAGCCCGAAGGGCTATGATGTCACATTCCTGCCCTACATCCCACCCTGCAATCAGTGCACATGCATGCCACAGCCCAACGGGCAGAAAATCCACATCCTCGTCGCGCAGACCAACGGGCAGTGTTACGAGTTTACGGTCGACAATGTGTCGCAGCCTTCCGTTGACCTTCCGGGTACGATCGAGCTCTTGCAAACGATAAATGTTTCGCAATGTGTGCTCGAGGAGGCTGTCTTCTTTGGTCGGCACATTACGTGTAAACCAGTTGTTACAAGGAACTGCTGCTCCCGCCCCCCCCCCCTTCCTCTCACAGCTGGCCGCTCACACACGCGTTGTTTCTGAACTCTGAGTGCTTAGTTGTACCCTGAAGCAACCTCCAAGAGCGAGCGCAAGCAAGAGAACGAGCGCAAGACAAAGAGAGCGGGAAACCAGAGGCCTTCCCAAAGGTGCGGGTTGGCTCACCATTTGTTGTTTTTGCAGGCTTATTTAGTCTTCTTGAAGAGTTTTGCGCTACATGCCGGAAACAAGAGCCATTTTCTACTGCTCTACTGTTGTCAGAAGCACGAGTGCAAGTCAAAGAACAAGCGCAAGGCCCGCCCATCGGCGGAGTCTAGAAGCAGTTGAACAGGGCTAGTTTTGTAGGATACCCCTGGGCACGTTTCCTTCGGGAGCGGAGTCCAGTGGGTTGCCCCTGCCACATTCACTGCTGCTGTCCCTTCGTCGCCACACAGAAGGGACAGCGTGAGCTACGCACTGCTTGATGCTGGGTGTGCCTTGCCCAGGGCAGCAGCTGCAGGGTGAATGTGTTTTGTATCGTGGCTTGCCAGCCAGCAGCAGTGACAGTTGAAGCAAGCCCACTCATCGATTCGTCCTGTCTCTCAAAGCACTCGGGGAAAAACAAACTAGGCGGAGTGATGTCCTGTAACAGGGGCTGCCCGCCTGCCTGTGACCCAGGTTCGCCTGGGTCAGGCAACATATCAAAAAACATTTGCGGCCATGACAAACCCTGGCAGTGCATGGTGACCATGTGGCTTGCAAGGTGCCAAGCCCAGCTCTCCACAGAACACAATTGTGATGTCAAACAGACTGTCCCTTTTTTGACCCGTCACAGTCAACACCCCTGCCCCCCCCCCCTCTTGCTCCTACCCTTCCTTTTGAACTGCCTGCCATGCGTCACTGTTACAGCTCGAATGGCAATAAATATGCAGCAGCAAGCTCCCTCACACTTCGACGCTGCCTCGGCCCTGTGCAACGGCTGACGCAAAGCATGCTGGGGTTTGTGAGCACAAGCCCGGGACTCCACACAAGATGCATACAGTCTGTTACTAACAGATATAGTACATCAGGCCTATCCTGCTTTGCTGCTGCCTCAGCCGTGTTGAACTGCTAACCCAAAGCATGCTGTGGTTCCATCCAACGTAATACAGGTGAACCCTGCTTGTCAACACAAAGAGTGGTACAGTCAGCTGCATCAGGCTCCCTCCGCCTCAGCCCTCTTCATTTGCTCACCCAACGCATGCTGGGGGTATCCAGGGTAACACAGGTAAACCCAACTTAACAAACAGTGCGTACATTACGCTGCATCAGGCTCCATCCCGTTTTGTTGCTGCTTCAGCCTTATTCCCCTGCTGGCCCAAACATGCTTGGGGTTTAACCCAAGTGGACTCCACACAAAATGCATACAGTCTGTTACTGTTACATGGTTCAGGCTGAGCCTGAACACCCCGAAGGGAGCCAACGAGGCTCATGGGGTATCGGCTGTTACATCAGGCTCCCTGCCTGTTTGCTGCTGCCTGAGCCGTACACTCCTCCGTCCCAGCAGTACGGTTGCAACATTTCGGTCAACCACCAAAAAGGGCATCAGGCTCCCTCCCGCTTTGCTGCTGCCTCACCCTCTTCAACTGCTGCAGCAAAGCATGCCACTTCCCATCCAAGTAACACATGTGTAAGAAAGGCGCGTCAGGCTCCCTCCCGCTTTGCTGCTGCTTCGGCCCTCTTCATTTGCCGCTTGGCCCCCCCACAGGGCAGTGCTGGAAGCAGACGCCTCGGCAAGCGCGCATACCAGGTGCATCAACATCCCTCATATATATTTGGGGAGGAAATGTTACTGTTGTACTGTTACACGCAAACGCCTTCGCCACACAACAATGGCATTGCCAGCAGGGTTGAGCTGGCTGAAACCCTAAGGTGGGGATGTATTAGATCGAAACCTTAAGGTTGAGAGCTTTATACGTTGCAAAGTTCACACCCCCACACATGACAGCCAAAAACGAGTCTACATTCCGTTCCCAAAAGTGCCGCACCACGCCCGGGCTGGGCGATAACGAATGAATCGCTGATGCGGATTGTAATGGTGTTCGATAGTAATGTGTGCAGTGCTTGTGCTGCGAGAGCATAATTGCAGGCAGTCCATGCGGAGGGCAATGCAAAAATGGCTCCTGTCACAACATGCAGTTGTATTTGTCGATGATGACTACAGCACGCTCGTTTTGCTGGAAAGCCTGTGCGAAAACCCCCCAAACCCATATACTTGCACCATTTCCTTGCACGATGGCGAGCGCGAGGAGAGCCTGCGGTGACCCTTCACAACGCAAGCCTGTACCAGTAAGAAGATGTTTGGGCTATCGCTCGCACTACAGCAGCAGTCACGATGTTGATCGTAGGTCAGACTCGTTCACCCGTCTGCTGTTGCTGTCACAGAGGTCCACGGAGGCACCTGTCAAACGTTCACTTGCGAATATAGTTATGTCTTGGGCATTGAGGAGGGCGTTTGGTTTAGGAAATGGGAACCGGTTACGAGCTCCGCAGACGACAGTTGTCCAAGTACCTTGGACTGACGTGCGTATGACTGACTTCAGCAGCAGACGACAAAACGCTATTGTCGCGGTGCTGTTGTGCGATTGCGAGTGCTCACAATTGTCATTCCGTGTTGATTCCAGCCTGGTGAGGGGAGGCAGTACCACCGGCTGGGGTACCCCAGCAGCAGCATGCCAGCAACAGTAAGTGTGTAGCAGCTGAACAATAGCATCACTGCAGTAATGTCTCCACCAGTCCTACCAACCACGTGGAAGGGTTCGATCCAGTACTGACGCCACCTGGGCGTTAGCCGTTCTATCTTATCTTGCTGCCGGCTAAGCTCTCAGCAAGTTACGTCAGGCTGCTTTGCTGCTGCCTCAGCCCTTTCATCTGCTGACAAAAAGCATGCTGGGGTTCCATCAAGATATTACATGTATATGTCAACACACAGAGTGGGAATAGTGCATACAGCCAGCTGCATCAGGCTCCCTCTCGCTTTGCTGCTGCTTCGGCCCTCTTCATTTGCCGCTTGGCCCTCCACAGTGCTGTGCTGGCAGCAGACGCCTCAGCAAGCGCCCATACCAGGTGCGTCAACAGCACTCCTATTTCCTCCTGCCAGCAGCTTTCTAGCTGTCTCAGCCCTCTTCATTTGCTGGCCCGCGACATGCTGAGGATGCGTCCAGGGTAATACAAATTACAAGCAGAGTTTGTGAACCCTGGTTGTCAACACAAAGAATGATACAGTCAGCTGCATCAGGCTCCCTCCCGCTTCGCTGCTGCTTCAGCCCTCTTTATCTGCCGCTTGGCCCTCCACAGCGCTGTGCTGGCAGCAGACGCCTCAGCAAGCGCCAACAGCTGCTCACTGCTGCTGCCGCTGCTGCCCAACAGGATGGTGCGACCCTTGACCTATGTGTGTGTGGGTGGGGGGGGTGGGAGGGGGATGAAACAACATCATCACATGATGAGTAAAGATAGGTAATAAGAAAGCAGTGCATGTCCTATGTCAGCGTGAAAGCAGCAGGTGGGAGGGTTGCCGTGGCATCAGCCGCACAACATGCATATTTATCAGCAGCAGACGCCTCGGCAAGTGCAAGCAGCTGCTCACTGCTGCTGCCACTGCTGCCTAACAGAACGGTATGACCCTTGAACTGCGAATTCTAGAGGCGGGGGCGTGCGCGCGCGCGCGGGGGGGTGGGGGGGGGGGCAGGAGCAGATAATGAGTAGGGATCAAACCGAAACAGTGTGCATCCTATGTCAGCGTGAAAACAGCAGGTGGGAGGGTTGCTGTGGCCAGCCATAGGAGCTGTGCTATAAGAGCAGCAGACGCCTCGGCCAGCGCCAACAGCTGCTCACTGGTGCTGCCACTGCTGCCCAACAGAATGGTGCGACCCTTCACCTGTGGTGGTTAAAAGGACAGTAGCATGACAAAAACAGACAGAAAGCAAGCAGCACACATCTGTCAGTGTGAAAGCAGCAGATACCATCCATTGAGGCTGCATTAGCTGTGCGCATAGTTCAAGTCTCATAAAGAAGGCAGGCGCCTTGGCAAGTGCAAGCAGCTGCTCCCTGCTGCTGCCGCTGCTACCCAACACTATGGTAAGACCCTTGACCTGTGTGTGTGTGGGGGGGGGGGGGGGGGGGGGAGGGGGATGAAACAACAGCATCACATGATGAGTAAAGATAGGTAATAAAAAAGCAGTGCACGTCCTATGTCAGCGTGAAAACAGCAGGTGGGAGGGTTGCTGTGGCCAGCCATAGGAACTGTGCTATAAGAGCAGCAGCCGTCTCAGCATACGCCAACAGCTGCTCACTGCTGCTGCCCAACAGGATGGTGCGGCCCTTCACCTGTGTGTATAAAGGGAGGGGGGAGGAGTGGATGAATCAACGACAGCACCTGATGAGCGAAGATAGGTAGAAAGAGAGCAGTGCGCATCCTATGTCAACAGGGAAAAAGCAGGTGGGAGGGTTGCTGGGGCATCAGCCGTACAACATGCATAGTACAAGTGTTGTAAGGACAGCAGATGCCTCAGCCCGAGCCAACAACATTTGCTCACTGCTGCTGCTGCTGCTGCTGCTGCTGCCTAACAGAATGGTGCGGCCCTTGACCTGTGTGTATGGTGAGGCGCAGGCGCGCGCCAGGGGGGGGGGGTGAGGGGGGTAGTAGGTGGTGTGATCAGCGGGGCATGTGTTACAGAAGCAGAGTGTGTTGCACGTCATCGTGACAGCAGAAGGTTGGGGAGTTGACGTTGTGTCAGCTGTACACTGAACGCTGGCATGCACAAGATGGTTTGCTGTAGAAACAACAGCAGCCTGTGCAAAAGTGAACAGCTCCTCACTGTTGCTGCTGCTTCAGCTGCTGCTGCTGCATATGCCAAGAAGCTGTGGCGCGCACGAGGGTTGCGTTACTTGTGAAAGCAAGGTACCACCCAGTGCTGGTGTTATTGTTTCTGCCGCAACACGTTGCACCTGCTTACCCCTGCAACAATCCCTTCAGCTGCTGCTAACCATCTACCGCCTCAAACTGCTACTACCCCCCAACCCCCAACCACCCGGCCTTACCCCCAAATCCCCCCCCTCCCCTACCGCCAACCCCGCTCTCCTCAACAACCCCCCCCCACCACCACCACCACCACCGCACACAGTCCCCCCCCCTCCCCATACGACCCCATCTGCAGCAGTGCACAAGTCCCCTCCAGCACATCTGCCACCTGCTGCTGCACTTGCTCCCCCTCCTCCCCCCCCCCCCAAAGCAAGTGAATTCGCCTGCAGCAGTGCTCCAGTCCCTTCCAGCTGCCGCTCCACATCTGCCGCCTGCTGCTGCACCTGCTGGTCATCCCTGGCTCCATTCAGGTCCAACTTGACCAGCTGCTGCACCCCCCCCCCCCCCCCCCCAAGCGCGCCAAACGACATGCCCTTGCCGCTGGTTCACTCGTGTTGCGCCCTCCACCTGCCTCGCATCATCTGCTGCCTGCTGCTGCAACCCCGCCCCCCTCCCACCCCCTGCCCCACCCCAAGCAACTGAACCCACCTGCAGCAGTGCACCAGTCCCCTCCAACTGCTGCTCAACATCTGCCGCCTGCTGCTACACCCACGCCCCCCCCTCCCTCCCACCCCCTGTTTCTCATGCCCCCCCCCCCCCTCCCTCCCACCCCCTGTTTCTCATGCCCCCCCCCCCCCCCCGGCGCCCAAAACCTGAACCCACCTGCAGCAGTGCTCCAGTCCCCTCCAACTGCCGCTCCACATCTGCCGCCTGCTGCTGCACCTGCTGTTCGTCCCTTGCTCCATTCAGGTCCACCTTGACCCCCCCCCCCGCCCCCCGGGCCCAAAGCACATGCCCTGGTTCCGCTTGGTCACTGCTGTTGGTGCACCAGCACTCTCCAACATGAACCCCCACCCACCCACCCACCCACCCACCCACCCACCCACCCACACAACCCCACACCACTTGCCCCTCAACACGCCCCACCTGCAGCAGTGCTCCAGTCCCTTCCAGCTGCCGCTCGACATCTGCCGCCTGCTGCTGCACCTGCCCACCCACCCTCTCGTCCCAACCCCTGCCTGCCCATGCCCCTCCCCCCTGCCCCCTCCCCCCCCCCCATTGCCCCCTACCCCCGCCCCCCCCAAAAAACACTCAAACCCACCTGCAGCAGAGCACCAGTCCCCTCCAGCTGCCGCTCAACATCTGCCGCCTGCTGCTGCACCTGCTGTTCGTCCCTGGCTCCGTTGAGGTCCAACTTGACCAACTTGTGTGCAGTTAGCTCCCTCAGGCTGTTGAGGTGGCTGGCGCTAAGACCCGCCTTGCCCAACTGTAACAGCAGCAGCAGCAGCAGCAGCAGCAGCAGCAGCAGCAGCAGCAGCAGCAGCAGCAGCAGCAGTAGGGTTGGAAAGGTGAGGGCACAGGAGTGGTGCAGCAGCAGCACAAACAGTGTTGCAAGAAATGCGCGAGCAGCATAACATGTGTGCGGACAGCAGCTTAAACTGTTGAGGTGGCTGGAGCTCAAGGCTGCTTTGCCTGACTGCAGGGTGATAGGTAAGCCAGCAGCAGCAGGGTGTATTGCATGTGTAGCACCAGGCAAGATGCCAGGAGCAGGGATTAATGCAGGAGAACCACTTCTGGCCTGAGCTCAAGCGAAGCATGCATGTACTTTCTTTTCTTTTGTTGTAACCAACAATGGGACCTGCAACAGAACTTCTACAAACATGGCACAACAAAAACTCCCAAATAGACCAAAAAGCACAGTGGCACACCTTGAGGAGGGAGCGGGAGACACTGTCCCACAGCTGACGCAACTCTGGCTCAGTGAACGCAACTCTGTCCCACTGCTGCTGCTGCTTGTTGACGCCTCTGGTGCGGCCTGTGGTGCCGCTGCTTGTTCCGTGCCGCTGTCACTGCTGCTGCCGCCGCTGCTGCTGGTGTTTGGCGCCTGTGAGTGACCCAGGCGGCATGGGGGGCAAAAAACAGGAGGGGGTGTTGAGCTGCGGACAGGTGCTGCTACATGTCCAGTACAGAATGTCAAGCTCTTCTCTACACCACGTCTGTTTGTGATTGTGTGACCAGCAAAAACAGCACGAACCGCAAAGTATGGAACACCAGCTCCTGACCACACTCCCACAGCAGAGTCTGACCAGACAGGGATGCTGCTTCAGCAGACACGTAGGGCCAATGTCAGACGAACTTCAAGAGCTTACCGTTGCAGCTCTGCACCGGACGCCACGGACAGCGCAGCGTTTGTTTGGATGGCCACAGCAGCAGCACAAGGAGCAGCAGCAGCAGCACCAGCTGCTGCTGAATGCCTACGCACTGTAGGACGGTGCTGCGGCGGTAACTTTGTACTGTCACGAAACTCATGTAAATGCATGCCATGAACATGACTCATCTTGATGTGACATGGGGAACGTTCGCCTTGACCAAGCAAGCTCACAAGCAAACGGTTTGAGGGACTCAGTAATCGGATGTTACACTGAACACCGGCCGTTTGAGGAGCCAACACAAGGCTCATTGGCCAAATCAACAACCACAGCGATTTCCCAGCTGTGCTTATATCACAACTGGTAGGAATTGGCCGGGATCACCGCGCCCCCGGCGGCACATTGCGCTCCACCATGCAACTGACGCTGCTCCAGACCGTCTCTGCTTCAGCCCTCCTCCGCTTAGCCTCCGCAGCAATGTCTTCACTTCCGTCAATCCGGTGGGTGGGCCGGGACACGAACCCGGATTTCCCTGGTGTGAACCAGGTGCTTTACCAGTTAAGCTACCCCCCCCCCCAAATCATCATGATTGGCTCCCACCAGCAGCTATGAAGTAGCCCCCTTGCCTGTAGCAATGCAGGAGCAGCAGGCATGTGTCACAAATTGCAAGTTTCCCGTCCTTGTGGGTCCTGCAAAGGACTTTGGTTCCCTTCCGATGCTGGGTGTCGTTGCAGCGTAGCTGCGTGTGTCGCCCTGTAACCCCTTCTTCTTCTTCTTCTTCTTCTTCTTCTTCTTTTAAATTGCAAGTTTAACCCTTGTAACACCTTCATACTTGAAATTGCAAGTTTCTTGAGAAACCCGTGTACCTTGTGTGTTGCAGGTGGTTCGCTGCTCTTGAGAAGGAGGTGGCGCCTTAAGTTGCATTGGAGGGACGTGGTTTGGGTCCCTGAGCTTACATGGTGTGGGCTGGGTCTTTCGGGATCTCAATGTAACGAACAATGAATGAATGAATGAATGACGTGTACACCTTCATTCATTCATTCATTCATTGCAAGTTGCAATCATGTGTGGGGGGGGGGGGGGTGCTTGGAAAAGGGTGGCAGCTTTTGCCCCCCACCTCTCGGTACCCCAGCTTCTGAAGGCGTGTGCCTAAACAGGATTGTCTATAACAATTATCTGATGATTGTCTGCCGGATGCAGCTGTGTGTGCCGAGTGAAACCTTGAGTCATGGGTCCATGCTAGTTAGTCGTGGGTGTAGGGACCCCTGGTGGCGGTGCATTTGAGTCCACATCCCTTCACAGACTTTACGTGATGTGGAGATACAGTACAATGACTGGGACAGGGTCCCAACCTCGGCGCTAGCCAGCGAGCCTCGGGCTCATGAGGGTGCCCAGAGGGCCTTACTTGCGTACCCCAGTCTCTTAGGTCAGGTGTGAGGGCGACTGAAATCGCCACCAAGTCAAGCATATCACTGCATACCTATGGACCGGTAGCAGACAGGACGTCAAGCCTTGGAACCAGGTCTGTTTACACTGGAAGAAGCAGGGGAGATTGGTGCATTCGGATGAGATAGATTTTGTAACACTGCACACACATGCCTGGGCTAGTCGAAGGCAGACACAAAGCAGCGCATGACACGGTGCACCAAGCCAGACACACGACAAGGCCATGACCAGTGCGGTGCACCAAGCCAGACACACGACAAGGTCATGACAAGGCCATGACCAGTGCGGTGCTGCAGCACTATTCAATAGCCTGAGCTGGTGCAAAGCATACAACTAGAAAGCATACAGCAAGAAAAGCAAAGCTTGCAGGAAATTCTCAGCACAAAGAGCGCACACAGAGGGCGACAGCAGCACTCGTGCAGAGCCCCCAAAACAGAACGAAATCAAATGCAGGGCGTCACGTGAGTGATGATCACACACTCACTGGAGCCCCAAAGGCAAACAAAATACAAGCACAACACAACACACACAAAGGCACTTGCAGTCAAGCAGCGCAATCACAGCAGGTGCTGGGTGTACTGCTCCTTCAGACTCTTGTAGTGCACTCGTTGGTGAAGGTCAGAGTCGGCCTGTGCTTGTATGTGGCCTTCCAATGCCGAAGTACTGATGCAGATGTAAGCACCCGGGGTGCAAGGCGTGAGCTTGCTCGCAGGTGATGTGCTGTTTTCCGCAGTCTCCCAACCCATGGTCATCACGTTACGAGGCATCAGCCGAACCCGACCGACGCAAATTGCCGCGCCCTCTACCTCGCCGTCGGCAGCGTTGACCGGCCAGGTCGCGGTGTGCGGTTTCGCGTACTCCTCGATGGTCCGGTCAACGCCACCGGTCCGGTGCGACTGAGACGCCGTTGGTGAGACTCTGCCCTTCTCGTTACGTAACAGAGTGTGCCGTTGAGTGGGCCTGCGTGATCTTTGACATCGTTGTGAACGGATTGCGGCCATTACGGGATGGCAGGGCATCGCGGCAATGATGAAGTTGTTGACGCGGTGATCATGCGCGTGTTTCTTCTCCTCGAACACAACGCCAACGAGAAGATCTGCGTCGTGGTTGTTGATTTCGTTCCACTCGTCGATGGGCTTCATGCACCGCACGTCGCTGTCTGCACTGATGAAGCAAGGGCGGACGGGTGAAGGGGCAGCACATGCATCAACATACAAACAGGAAGCCAAAATTGCAAATGGACAGGCAGATAGACAGGAAGTAGCTGCCCAATTGACAGCAGCGCTTGTGCTGCTTGCACTACGTGAAATCCTAATCATGCCTAGATGCGGGACCCAGCGCGCGGAAAGACACCAGACACACTCACACAGGCTGGCAGGCAGGCACAAGCACATGAGCTGGCTTGCATGCGCTCCCCACAAGCGCTTGCAGACTCTGACACACCGATGTATTACGCCCTTCGGTGCTGTAGCCCCCCTCAA
>VIIQ02000057.1:0-208433 GCA_007449985.2 Desmodesmus armatus | reverse complement strand
CAAGCACACTCCACCCCCTGCCACCCCCCCCCCCCACACCCACACCCACACCACACCCCACACACCCCACCCACAAGCACACTCCACCCCCCCTGCCACCCCCCCCCCACCCACACCCACACCCCACACCCACACACACCCCACCCCACAAGCACACTCCACCCCCCCTGCCACCCCCCCCCCACACACACGCCATGCATTCCATAACCCATCCATATGCACAATTACACCAAAGGAAGAAGAGGAGAAGTACAGAGCGTGTATGTGTCAACATGATTCTGCTGCGTTCTGATTTAAAGGGTGTCACTCAGGTGCTGGGGTTCTGCCATCAAAACCCCCAGAAATGGGTCCAACCAAAAACCCCACTGGGTGTATCAGGAAGGATACTGAACTTGATCCCTATCATTCAACTCCTGGTTCTTCCTTGGAGGATACTCCTGCTCCCATCGACTACATCTGTCACCAGCACATCGTGTGAGTGTGGTCTGTCCAACGCCATCTGCTGTCTACAGGTCAACGCCGTCAACAGATCAAGCCACAGGTGTGTTCCGCACATGGATTCGATCGGCACAAACCCTCTTTGGTCTCCAGCAGAAGACAGAGGTCCAGGGAGGAGGGTGTCTTTCGCCCCGTTCACAGTACATTCCAAGAACTCAAGGGGCCGTTTGGCCGGGCTCGAAGGAGTTGGTCCAACAATGCATATGATGACATAATGCCGGCATGGCAGTGGTGTGGTCTTCGACCATGCCCCATCTTCAGCCCTCACTACTCCACGACAGTGGCCTTGTGCAGCAGTACTTTTCAACCTCCTCAGCAGCAGTTAGCAGCATTCAAAGGGGGTGGGGTGGGGTGCAGGGGGAACCCAGTGGGGTGGGCTTCGCCCACCCCCTTCCCCCTGCAATCACCATCCAACCTCAGTGGCCTAGTGCAGCAGTACTTGTCAACGCCTTAGCAGCAATTCACAGCACAAGGGGGTGGTGGTGCAGGGGGAACCCAGTGGGGTGGGCTTCGCCCACCCCCTTCCCCCTGCAATCACCACTCAACCTCAGTGACCTGGTGCAGCAGTGCTTTCGACCTCCTTAGCAGCATTTTGCAACACAGGGGAAGGGGAGTGCAGGGAATCCCAGTGGGGTGGGCTTCGCCCAACCCCCTTCCCCCTGCAATCACTACGTGATGCATTCATGTGTGCATTGATCAGTGCACTCAACCTGGTGCACTCAGTGCACTCTAACGCGGCGACCTACCAGGTGGTGCACCTGTGCTTTCTGCTTTCAACCTCCTTGCGGCATTCAACAGCAAGGACAGCCTGGGGAAGGGACAGCTGGTGATACCGGTCACAGATCGCGTGAGGCACGCACAGAAGCTGCCCCTGCTGTTGCAGAGTCGCTCAAACATTATGAGGCATTGATCGACCTTACGCGGACCGGAGGTGAACTGCTCGACAATGTTCGAGCTTCGGAATGTTTTTGGCCGATGTGTGCAGCCTGCCCTCTAATCACACCAAACGTAACAAGACACCAATAGAAAGGTAACGCGCAAGCAGTTTGTACCGATTGAGCTTGTCGCCTGGACAGCAGCAGCAAGGATCGCCGGTTCAATTCGGTCCCTGCTACCTGCACACTTTTGGCCTGCCCTGCGCGATGCTCTCCATCTGGTCTCTAGCAATTGTACTTATTGCTTTTGGTTATCTTCTGCTCTCGTTTGGCATCTGCTCATTCGCAAAATCGAATCCTTGTGGCCTGAACCCTGAAGCTATGTGCACAGGCTCTTCGGAGCTCCGCTCCTTCGAGAACAGCGCTCTTATCATAACATAATACCAACATGAACTTCACATAACCTTCAGGGTGATATAACCCCGTGCGGCTTCAATTTTGCACCCCCAGGCTAGCGTTCGGTTGAGAGTCTCCAGGAGAGCTGTGGGCACCTCCGGTGATATTGACGGCTGCTACAACGTTTGGCAGAACCAACACTTCAAGAGGGCAATATGTCAGCAACAGGCGGTGAGCTGATTGTGCCCTCTCGACCCGCAGCACTACTGCATGTGTGTTCTATATACAGCGCCGTTGCAGGCAGGAAGCCCCTGTAGCAGTTCTGCACGCACACGCTCGCCTGTATACAAGGCAGCGCTTCGCCTCCTGGTTCGTCGTGTGCGCCTTGCTGACCACCCATCATGGTCATCACAGCACTTATGGACTGGGCCATATAGCCTTGTGCTTGAGACGAGCAAACGTAGAACGACATTATTACGTCTTTCACGTTCATATACATACCACCAAAAGCCACTCAGCCCATTCTGGCACAGGAACGACACCCACAGGCTGTGTGCAACTGCAACCGCCACAGTTCACCCACTACACACACCCCTCTCCTTGCCTTGTATAGCACTTCCCTGCACGATTAACTTTCCTTGCTGCTTCTTTTACGCTTCTGTCATGGTCATTGCTTCCTGTCCTGCAAATCTGCTATTAGGTATGGCCAAAGCCGCAGAGGACGTCTCCCTGCTGCACCTGCCGCACTCCTTCCTCCTGGCCGTGCTGCGCTGCTGCGCAACCCACAGCCCCTCCTGCATCTTCAGCGCTGCCAGGGCCCACCCAGACTCCATGACATCGCCTCCACAGCACTCACGCACCTCTCAATGACCTTCACCACCCAACAGCAAGCCGACGGGCTCCTTACCTACCTACAAAACCACGCCCAGCACATCAGAGGCTTAAACCTCAAGGCAGAAACGCGCAGCGGCCGCCGACCCATCGTCCTGCGCCAGCTACCCCCCAACGTCCGCCTCACCAGCCTGCATCTCGAGAACCTTATCCTACAGCTGCAGCGGGGGGGAGGGTTCCAGGGGGTGCTGAGGGTGTGGGCAGCACCCCCTGCTGTAGGTGCAGCAGCAGGGGGCCCTGCAGCAACAGCAGCATTAGTAGGGGAAGGCCTGCAGCAGCAGCAGCAGCAGCAGGTGCAGGAGGGGGCCCTGCTGTAGGTACCCCCGGGCCGCCACCCCTCAAGCAGCTGCGGCTGCAGCGCTGCTTGCTGCTGGATCAGGGGCGAGGATTGGAGGTGGCGCTGTGTATGTTGACAGGCCTGGAGGAGCTGGCAATCCAAGGGGTGAAAAGTGTGAAGCGCCGTGTGAAGCCGACACAGCAGCAGCTGCAGCAGGCAGCCCTGCAGCAGCAGTGGGCTGTGCAGCAGCAGCAGCAGCAGCAGGCGGCCCTGCAGCAGCAGCAGCAGGCGGCCCTGCAGCAGCAGCAGCAGGCGGCCCTGCAGAAGCAGCAGCAGGCGGCCCTGCAGCAGCAGCAGCAGGCGGCCCTGCAGCAGCAGCAGCAGGCGGCCCTGCAGCAGCAGCTGCCACAACAGCAGCAGCAGGCGCAGCAGCCACAGCAACAACCCCCGCAACAGTGCAGCAGCAGCCACAACAACAGCAGCCACAGCAGCAGGGAGCCCTGCAGCAGCAGCAGCAGCAGGCGGCAGCTGCCTTGGCCGCCGACTTCCTCAACAGCACGCATAGTGTGGGCGTGAGCCTGTCCCCCAACATGCTTACAGCACTGACACAGCTGACAAGCCTGGATGTGGACTGCATGTGCCTGCGCCCAACAGACGCCCCCGCACTACAGGTACTTGTTCAACCTGGGGATATAAGGGTTTGGCGTAGGGTCCCCACCGTTAGTGCCGCCCCCCCCCCCCGGCTTAAGGATGCCAATGTGGGAGGCACCTAAGCCGTCAGGGCAACAAATTGACCCTGCTGCTGCTGCTGCTGCTGCTGCTGCGTCGTTGTACCTTATCTAAGCAGGCCCTCACCGGTCTCCAGAGCATGATCCTGGACCTCGCTGGTCATGCCGTCTTTGCAGTCACCCCAGTGACGCTGCTGCTGCTGCTATGCTCATCCATGCAGGGACTCACCCGTCTGGAGAGCATGATCCTGGACCACAACTGCAAGGACGCCGTCTCAACTGTCACAGCTGAGATGCTGCTGCTGCTGCTGCTGCTGCTGCTGCTGCAATCGTCACCTATGCAGGGCCTCACCCGTCTGAAGAGCCTGATCCTGGACCACAACTGCAAGGACGCCGTCTCAACTGTCACAGCTGAGATGCTGCTGTGTGCTCAGCAGCTGACATGTCTGGTGCTAGCAGGGGATACAGCATTCGAGCCTGCCGCTCTCGCTGCCCTGCCACAGCTGCAGCACTTTGAGTTGAACTGTGGCCTGGTGGGGGTGCATTGGGGGTGAAGCAGCTGCTGTGGCAATTGCAGTATCAGCAGCAGCTCACAGGCCTGTTGTTGGACGCGTGTATGGAGGGTGTGGAGGCAGAGGGGGCGCTGCCCCCTGCCAAGGCGTTTGGGTCGATCACAGCGAGCAGCAAGCTGCAGCACCTGGTAATAAGCGATGTGACGCTCCCGGGGGAGTGTGGCAGCATCTGTGGCCGGCTGGGAAGCAGCTGCCGCACCTGACATCATTGGAGGTGAGCAGTGGGTTTGTGTTTCAAGTGTGAAGCGTTGCTTGCCTCCCTCGTTTTTGTTTCCCCTCCCTGCTCCCCACTTGTCCCCCTCCCGCCGCCGCCCCCCCCCCCCCGAATAGTTTGATCCCTCAAGCGTATGTACTCCTATCTCCCTCTCTCGCCGCCTCACGCCAGCAACTACTTGGGGAAGTCAACACAGTGTATGTGTGTGTGTCTCTGCAGGTTGGCGTCGTGTACCAGCCGAGTGGTGCCACCGCAGTGATGCCTGAAGGCAGCCGCCTCGTGTCCTGCTGCCCTAACCCTCACCTCCCTCCTCCCACCCACCCCAACCCTGTCTCTGTTTTGCCTGCTTTGTGCAGGTTGGCGTCGTGTACCAGCCGAGTGGTGCCCCCGTAGAGATGCCTGAAGGCAGCCGCCTGGTGTCGTGCTGCCCTAACCCCCAACCCCCTCCACCCACCCACGCCATACCTGTGTCTATCTGTGTTTTGCAGGATGCAGTCGTCTACCAGCCGAGCGGTGCACCGGCAGTGATGCCTGGTGTCCTGCTGTTCTAAACACCAAACCTTACCCCTGTTTTGCCTGCTATATGCAGGTAGAAGTCGTGTACCAGCCAAGTGGTGCCCCCGCAGTGATGCCTGAAGGCGGCTGCCTCGTCCGCTGCTGCCCTAACCCCCACCCCCTCCACCCACCCACCCCAACCCCTGTGTTGCCTGCTATATGCAGGTTGGCGTCGTGTACCAGCCGAGTGGTGCCTCCGCAGTGATGCCTGAAGGCAGCTGCCTAGTCCGCTGCTGCTCTAACCCCCACCCCCCTCCACCCACCCACGCCAACCCTGTTTTGCCTGCTTTATACAGGTTGGAATCGTGTACCAGCCGAGTGGTGTCCCCCCAGTGATGCCTGAAGGCAGCCGCCTGGTGACCTGCTGCCCCGCGCTGCGTCAGTTGAGCCTCCAGGGTCTGCAGTGCAGTGCGGCACTGCTGGGGCCCATTCAGGGCCTCAGGGACCTCACCATGCTGCAGCTGGCCCCTATGGAGGGGGAGGGGGAGGGTGGGGGACTGCAGCAGGCTCCTTTGCAGGGGGAGGATGGGGGACTGCAGCTGCCAGTGGCCCCTGTGGAGGGGGAGCAGAATGAGGCTTCTTTGGAGGGGGAGGGGGAGGGTGGGGGACTGCAGCTGCCAGTGGCCCCTGTGAAGGGGGAGGGGGAGGGTGGGGGACTGCAGCTGGCCCATGTGCAGGTGGAGCAGAATGAGGTTCCTGAGGAGGGGGAGGGTGGGGGACTGCAGCTGGCCCATGTGGAGGGGGAGGAGGGTGATGGGGGACTGCAGCAGGCCCCTGTACAGGCGGCGGAGAATGAGGGGCAAGCCCCTGTGGAGGGCATTGAGGGTGGGGGGCTGCAGCAGGCCCCTGTGGAGGGCGATGGGGGGCTGCAGCAGCCTGAGGCCTTGATGAATGCTGAGGGAGAGGATGAGGAGAGTGTCGGGCCAGCTGCAGCATGTGTGGACGGGGCGGGAGAGAATGACGACGGTGTTGGGGAGGGGGAGGGGCTGCAGCAGGCCCCAGTGGAGGGTGATGGGGGGCTACAGCATACCTCTGCCAGCGTGGATGGACGGGGAGAGACCGAGGGCAGCAGTGGTGGGCCGGCGACGCTGGTGGGTGTGGTGTGTGGGCTGTCAGGGCTGAAGGAGCTTGAGCTGCTGGCTGTGCTCCCTGAGGGCGCGCTGCTGCAGCTGACACAGCTGAGGCAACTGACTCGGCTGACCTACCAGAACATACACATGGCAGCAGTGGTGAGTGTTTAAAACTGGGGGGGGGGGGAGGGGAGGGGAGAGGGGGGGGAGTGCTGCTGCAGCTGACACAGCTGAGGCAACTGACTCGGCTAACCTACCAGAACATACACATAGCAGCAGTGGTGAGTGTTTAAAACTGGGGGGCGGGGGAGGGGAGGGGAGAGGGGGGGAGGGGAGGGGGGGGAGTGCTGCTGCAGCTGAGGCAACTGACTAGGCTGACCTACCAGAACATACACATGGCAGCAGTGGTGAGTGTTTAAAACTGGGGGGGGGGGAGGGGGGGGAGGAAGGGGGGGAGGGGAGGGAGGGGGGGGGTGCTGCAGCTGACACAGCTGAGGCAACTCACACGGCTGACCCACCAGAACATGCACATGGCAGCAGTGGTGAGTTTGTTTTGCAAGGGGGGAGGGGGGGTGAAGGGGGGGGGGGTGCTGCTGCAGCTGACACAGCTGAGGCAACTCACACGGCTGACCTACCAGGACATACACATGGCAGCAGTGGTGAGCTTTGGGGCGGGGGGGGGGGGGCAGGGGGGCGGGGGAGAGTGCGCAGTCGTTCTTGGTGTTGGGCTTTGCTGTGGTGTGTCGTCGTGCTTTGTTGTGCTGGAGGTTATTGAGCATAGGTGCTTGCTGCAGTGAGATGCCCGCAAACCTATAGAAACATACTCATGGTGCGCAAGATGTGGTACATTGACACAGTCGCTGCACACCCACCATGGATCGAGCTGGTTGAATCTACAGCCTGGCAGCGGGGTTTGGGTTTGAGACGGTGAACCATGACATTGTTGGGGCGCACAGCGCTCTTAAGGGCATGGTTTCTGGCGTCGGTTATCCTAGTCGTGGCAATGCAGTGTCGATTGGCAGCCTTGCATCGGGGTGCTGAAAAAACCACAAGTTGGACTTTCAAGGTTGCGAAGAAGGGATTGCTTATGCAGGCCAGACCATCCAGCGAGGAAGCAGCAGATGGAACCCAAAGAAACGTTTGGTCTCAAGGCAAAGTTGCAACAGTCGACAGCCATGTGGGAAATGAGCATATGGGAGCTGCAGTGCATATGACACAGGCGAGCAGTGGAGATCATCACCCGCATTGGATTGGGAGTGATATGTGGCAGACCACCAGAACAGCCAGCCTTGCGTCCAACGTCAGTAGCCACAAAGCTGGTGAATCCCATCAACATTTAACAACAAAGCAGCAGGCCCAGCACGAAAGCTTTTCGAGCAACAGCAGCATCAATGCTGCCACTGTAAGAAGTGATGGAATGCATGCACGTTCCAGTAGTGACAGCAAAGGTGTAATTGATGATGATGGCCTGCCCAAACAACGTAGCCTTATAGCCCCGGCACTGGAGGCTTCTGCTGTGGCACGAAATGACCCAGAGTATCGCAGGAAGCTGGAAGGGGCTGCATCCACGACCATCAACATAGCCGTCATGTCAGGCTTGTTTTGGCAGCTGCCTACTACTCACACAGATGGATGCCATGTTGATGGCATTCCACTCGATTGCCATATTCAAATGGGCGGCAGCAAGGTAAGTAATGCATGTCGTGGCCTCACTGCACCTGTGGTGTTCCCTGGCCGGAGGCAACAGCAAACGAGCTTTCACAATACATGCATAAAGATGCAGAAATTGCTGAAGTTGCCCACTTCCTGGTACTTCATGTTTGCTTGACAAGCAAGTTGCCTTTGGCCAGTATGCCAGCCATATCTATTTGAAGGTGTGTGCAATCGTTTTCACATTCAAGCAGAAAGCACTGTACAATAACATTTCAACACCCTTTTTGGTGTAGGAGTACATGGATGCAGCTGATGCGCTGTATTACCATGTCCTTTCCTTTGCTGGCAAGCCCAGGCCTAAGGCATTCCCCAATCAACTGCGGTCGGCCATGAGTTTGGAGAGCGCTGCTTATTACCCAAATTTTGACAAACCCTCCTACATGTGCCAATTCGATGCAGAAATGACATACAGAACATGTGCACAGGTCACCAAGTGAGCCGCGTTCCCGTCAGTGCTATTTGTGAAACACAGCGTTGAAATCATTGGTCTGCCCTTTAAATGAGTAGTTGCACTGGGGCGGTGCTGCAGTTTTTATGCCAGCCATATCCCTGCATCAGATCACTCAGTCCAAAGTTGCAACCAGCTTGCTTGCACAAATGCAGGGACCCATCCATTGACACATCAGTCTCTTTTACTCAACATCATGTCATACTTCTGTGTCTGCAGTTGGTACTCCTTGGAGTCCTTTGGGAAGTTGTTTGATGTAAGTCACTTCCCAATGGGCTTGGGTAGGTGATATATGGTGGCTGTGTCTGTGCAATACAATTCAAACATGCCTCTTGTCAAAAGCTCTGTGATTGTGATATTTGTAACAGGTTCAACCAGTGCCTTTTGAGGAGAAGTTGCACGCTGTTGCCTACATCAATAGCAACTGTGGAGCGAAGTCGGGTCGGTCAGATCTCATGAGGAAATTGATGGCTCTGGGGGGAAATGCCAAGGTGAGGCTTGGAATGTCAACTGTAGCCCCATGTAAAGGGCTGTGACACAGTCGGCGCTTGCTGGACACACAACAGATGTGGGAAGTTAACTCCATGGGGTTGGGTAATTATACTTACCATTTTTGTGACCACGTGGGTTTTTGCCAACCCAAGTCATGTTGTGCCACAGCCTGTGGCCCACAGGTTCCAGTGCACTCGCTGGGCCGCTGTGACAAAAATAAACCCTGGCCCCAAGGAAAGCCTAGCAGGGTTGATGTCATGCGCAAGTACAAGTTCTGTGTGGCCATGGAAAACAGCATCCGGCTAGACTACATGGCTGAGAAGATGTGGGATGCCCTGATGGCAGGCTGCATACCCATCTACATGGGCAGCAGCAACGCAGCATACGTGGTCCCAGACCCCAACAGCATTGTGAGGTGGGCATGGCTGACAATGTTGTCATTTTTAACCATCACCGCCAGGCGACCAGTGACCTAGGACAATAAAGAGCCTCAGTTATGCCCCTCAGACCCAACAGCACGGACAGTAGATAATGTAAGGGTTGCACGTAATGTCCTTGCGGTGTTATGGATGCGGCCTCTGACACCTGTCAAAGCTGGTCCAACCAGAACATGTAGCTGGCTCGCCCATTCTGGGTCCTACGTGTCAATGCCTTATGCAGCAATGCTCAATACACTGGACGACGCGAACACGACGTCAATAAGCTGCGTACACCTCGCACAACGCAAGCGGGGCCACAGGACATGTAGTTACCAGCAACTCAGTTGGGCATCTCCACCAGAAGAGGACAGGACCAGGCCAGACGGTCTGAGCCCCACCCAGACTGTACCCAGACTGCACCCAGACGTGTGAACCCAGACTATAGTAGAAACACCCAGACTTCTGTGTTTGTCTGATTCAAAATCAACCTGTCTGAGGCAACTCCCTTAATCAAAGTTTCAACCCCCCTCCCAGGGCTCATGGGCCCCTTGTCTGGGCCGTCCCTGCAGTCTGGGCTGTCTTGACTGTCTGAGGCAATCCCCTTACAAAAAAATCCCCCCCAGCCACCCCCTAGAGCCCTTGTCTGGGCTCTCTGAGGCAATCCCCTTGAGACAATTTCAACCCTCCAGCCCCCTTGTCTGAGCCGTCCCTGTCGCCTGGGCTGTCTGGACCGTCTGAGCCAATTGTGTTAGTGTCAGCCCTCGGAGCTTCCTTAGTGTCGGCCCAGACAAGGGCTCTAGGGGGTGGGCTGGGGGGTTAGAAAATGTCTAAGATAGTCTCTCAAACAGGCCAGACAACCCAGACAGTAGGGACAGCCCAGGCAAGGGCTCTAGGGGGTGGGCTGGGGGGTTAGAAAACTGCTCAGGTAGTCTCTCAGACAGGCCAGACAACCCAGGCAGTAGGGACGGCTCGGTTGCGGGACAATACATGCAGACACGCAAGCTTGTCATTGTTGCTGTTTGCAGGATGGCGTCTGCCGGCCAGCAGTACGTCCCGCAAGACCAAGCCTGCAAACCCACCCGGTAGACCAGAGCCGCCACACTCAACAAACAAGCAGGCAGTGTCTGGCAATGGCACCTTGACGGCAGTTGTATCAGAGGGCATTATGATGGTCCCACAACCTGATGAGTCAGTTGCACCAGGACAGCATCCCAACTCCAATGCATGAGCTGCATATGTCCATCTCCTCCAGACTTCACAACCTGCAATCCGGGATGTGAAGGGAATACTTGTAGGTGTTGATCAGGGCTTTTCAGGGCATTTTTCATTCGAAGGGCTGCCCGTTCAGCCCCTCGAGTTTTCACAGGGATGCATTCCGGTCTGCTCACAGCCACCGGCTGTTTTCACAGGGATGCCCGGTGGCACCCCAAAATTTTCAAAGGGATACCACAACATGGCCGATTGCTTCTGCAGATGCTATCATGGCAGTGCATTGGTATTTGAAGGCTTGAACGTCACTTTGGCGGAACATTTGTGGAACAAACAATGTTTGATCAAATCCCCATGAGGCAACGATCCCCTCCCACACAGTCACTCACTAGCATACAGTACTTGCACTCTGCCTGCAGGAGTGTTGACAAGCTGCTGCAGCAAAGTGCGGGGCACGCACCACAATTTTTCAACATCGAAAATTGCGTTATAGTCGTTCAAAGTTTGCGAAGCTGCCGCTTGTTTGAACTTGATCTCTGTCCTGTGCAGATCAAACAGTCCCAGAGGCCCCGCAGGGGGATTTTCGGGGAAATCGCACCGTTTTGACTGTCTTAAATTCACCGGGATGCCCGTTTTGCTGCTGGAAAACCCACCGGGACGTATCCCTGTGACTCCTGGCCAAACCCCTCTTTTGACCGGTTTGCCCGTTCAGCACTGTCAATTTTGACTGTGTATTTGGGCTCCAAAAGTCCATTTCACCGGGATTACGGCCGGGCTTAAGAGCCCTGGTGGTTATACCACATGCGTTACAACTCGTCAGCAGTCTGCAGGAAACACCGGCAAGGCCCAGCACGCAGCAGATGGGCCTCAAAACTGGCCGTTTGCTGGAACGCAAGCATGTACGCATGTACATATCTACACATATAAAAATCTTGTTGTCCTGATCAGTGATGGCTGAATCAGCAACTGGGCCATCAGCCAGTCAGTAGGTTGTGTCAGGGTTGTGTCAGTAGGTTGTGTAGGGTGACTGACCCTGTCTGACGCAACTGTGACTGTTTTATTAGTGAAGGCAATAGGATGCTGAACAGTTGGACTGAAGAACACTGACTTGGTTTCAGTGGTTCGGCTGCGTGGCGATGTTCATGCTTAACGCACTGATCAACCAGGCAACGGCATAACCCCAGTGGATGCTATCGGTCGTGAGTGTGTGGTGTCAAAGATTTGTCTGCACAGCTTATCACCTCGCCAAGCCATTGAGCCAGGCGCTGTAATTGCATTTGTGTGGATCGAGACAACTTGTACACGTGTGAATGTAGCTGTAGCTTTCAATACCATCCAATACACAAGCAGACAGAGCACGTACAGGTATGTACAGCTAGCTTCATGGATAGCTCCATCATCCGCGCACCCAACAAGGACCGAGGAGCCCCCCCCCCCCCCCAGGTCTTGGGTTTGTTGTGGACGTTTTGAAGAAAACAGGCCATGATGCCACCAGACCACCTGCAGGCCCACCCACCAGCGTTTCTGCCAGTGCTGCTGCCAGAGCAGACTGCACGCAAGACAAACCCCTCGAGGAATTCTTCGTTCTTTCGTGCTTGCAGAAGTCCAGCAGTGCAGAGGTCTGCAGAAAAAGGGTAGGGATTAGTTGAAAAGTGACACAGGGAGTTCTTCTAGCAGGGGGGAGGGCCGGGGGCATTGCTCACAGCATGCCCTAGGGGGTGGGGCTTGGGGCACATTTTGAATGCTTTGGGGGTCAAAATCCTTCAAAAACAGGGCATTTCGGGCTGCCAGGAGGGGAGGGGGCATTTGGGCATGGGCCCTGGTAGCAATGCCCCCAGGGGTAGGGGCATTCGCACAGGCCTGACAAAAGAACTGCATGTGTCACTTTCAAGTAATCCCTACCCAAAGAGAAAATGGTCACAATATTATGTGATTAATTCTGGCGCAAGTGTGAGATATATCAAACCTAGATGGCAGTCGCCCTGGGAGAAGGGGGCTTCCACCAAGAATTTGAAACAGTGAAACGGTAGACTCCATGCCAGGGGGCCCCTGGACGCCTTGCAACCCCCCCCCCCCCCCGGTCTTAGGTTTGTGGAGCACACGGCGAGTACAATGGGAAGGGCGATGACTGCAATCTCGTCTGTGCTACGGCTGTTGTCTCGAAAACTCTCCCTCATAAAGCACTGCGCAAGGCTTTGCCACCAGTATCACCAGGACCAGGGAATTAAATTTGCGGAGGTACAGACCGACAGGATATGTCAAACGAAAAATCATATGTTCTTTGGAGGACAGGACAACGCTCGAAAACGCGACGGGCATATGGCATCATCATGTTTGGATGCCTTGCACTCCTGGTGCTTTCAATCCAATTCAATTTGAGCACCACCCCGGACAAGTCGCTGGCAGTGTCAGCAACGCATTTGGTTCTTGCTGTCAGCAGCTGGGCTGGCCATGAAGCCATCGAAACTAGCGCAACCCCAATGACAGATGTCGTGCCTCACGCTTGTTCGAAGGCGAGCATGGACCGTTCCGATTTCCCTCTGCGCAAAAAGTTGATGATCATCATCTACGAGACTCGAGACCGAATGGGCCGAGTGGAGACAAAGCATGTCGTCAACAACTTTTCAAAGTACTGTGACAGGCATGGGTACCTCTTCAAACTCCATCACTTTGCGATAGATGACTCGCTTGGCGTCATGGGTACAAGGTGGCTAGAAACATTCAAGTTCTGGTGAGTCTGTGGTCCATCCCCGTCACCAGTGCGTGCCACTATGCATTTTCAGGTTGGGAGGAAATGTGTGGGGGTCAGGGGGGTCCACCACAAACACAGGCAGGGAAACATTGTTGATTCTTTTGTAGTCCAAACCTTTATCTCTGACCCCCTCTTATGTCCAGCTAACATGGTATGTGGGGTTGTCTGTTATGTGATGCTGACATTGCATGTTGCTATTGTAGGCACATGGCTGATTGGCTGTTGGTGTTGGACAGTGACACACTGGTGGCCAACCTCAACAACTCGATGGATAGCTTTCTGGACGGGGATGAGCATGTTTTACTGCACTGGCGGCCAAATAGGGAGGTGGCAGCAGGCGTCGTGGCTGTGCGCACCACAGATTTTGGGGCATGCTTCATACGCCGCTGGATTGGGATCCTCCAAACACAGATGATGCTGGGACTGGATTCAAATGCTGACAATGGGGCATTACTGCTCTTGATAGCAGAGATCCTTGCACCACCTGTGGCAGAAAAATGCAGAAACATCACAGACGCGTGGGATCTTATTGAATGTTATGCACCTGTAACCAAGAACTTTGGAAAAGTCCCGAGTGTGGGTATTCCAATAAGGATACTTTCACCGCTATCAGGCTTCTGGAGGGAGCATGTAGGGGTTGTGCAAAAGGCACCAGCCGTCCGAACTTGCTACGATCAGCAAGTTGTAGACACAATGATGTACAAGAGGTAAGGGGCAAATTTGCCAACTAGCACTGTTGAATGCCAGAATAAATATCTCAGGCTGACATGTGCTATTCTATTCTATTTGTTTTGCTTTGTAGGTGTTGGTCCAACGACATACTCATCAGTGGCTGGAAGGTGATTGGCCAACACATGTGGCCGGGCACCAACAACCAAAGCAACTTAGCAGTGTGCCCATTCAACGGCATTGATGATGAGCTCAAGCTTGCCAAGCTGTGTTGCCTCAGCCAATATCCCGGTTGCTTCGCAAGCAACGGCACCAACCTATGCAAGATGAATGCATTGTGCCACGCTGCAGGAGATGAGGCTATGCAAAGTCGAGCCGACCTTGGATTCGGGATCTGCAAATATGTCAAGTTTGATTTCGCCTGGCGGCAACCCCCAGGATTGTCCACCTGCTAGAGGGTGGGTTCTGTTGTGAATCGTTTGCACATCTCTTGATTGTCTTGAAAAGTGTTGCAATCGTCAGTTGTTGCCTTTCCAACTGATCCGATATATGATGCTATCTGAAAGCAAAACGCATGGACCACCAATTGCAACCACTGCACTTCCACATAGTTCTGTTGCTCATATTATTTGATGTGTGACACTAGGGGGGGGGGCTCATCAACACCAGATTGACTTGATGACACCCCCCCCCCCCCAAGCGACACCAGCAACATGCTTTCCCGGCTGGAAGGGCAACAGGAAAGCGTGCATGCAGATCTGCTGCATGTAACGGGGGGGAGTATGTTACATGGACATTTTCGCAAAACAACAATGGCATTGTCCACCAGGATTGAGCCAGGTGAACCTGATAAGTTGTCTCCCCATGAGCTACACTAGACTAGACACAACAACACACTAGCAAAACACTGGCCGATGCTCTCGTTTCGACAAGTCACAACCGATCGTCACTGCTTATAAGCACACCCCAAAACAGCACATACAACACATACCCAGCAACAGACAGACCATCAGACAGTGTGACTATCCTCTCTCTTTGTTCTTTCACTTCCTCAATACCTCACTTGATCTTGTCACGTGTGCAACAGCTGCAAATGTTTGAAACAGGTGCCAGTCACACAAGGTCACACGTTGGAGGAGGGCCAGCAACAGGGTGTCATAAGCCTGCACTGGGGCAGGGGTCGACCCCCCTCTCCTTTGCCGTGCTGACATCTTGTTGCTGCGCTGTTCTGCAGGTGCGTTCCTTGTGCTTTTGCAGGCAGAGTGTTGCTATTGTTGACATCAGCCCAGCTCAGCAGGAGGAACAGCCAGCATGACCCAGCACAGATGATCACAGTGGAGCTTTGATGCAACATCCAGCTCAGCAGGAGGACAGCAACTGGCCAGGCACCTTCAGGTCACAGTGAGCCAAGGGTTTGGGGGCCCCGAAGCTCGTCTAGCTTCAGCTGCACATGCATATGCATCACTTACTACTTCTTTTCGTTGACAGACACGGCAGCTTCAGCCTCTGCGATCTTATTACAACAAGTTGTCTCCCCTGCGGTGGTTTGAACTTTGACCAAAAAAGGCAGAACTACCAGAATTGCAGCAAGTGCTAGCCATGCTAGGAACCTATTGTGTGCAGAGGTGAGGGCAGGCGACTATACCAGTGTGGACACAAAAAACAGAAAAAAAAGTCAGTCAAATACCCCTGGTCAGGCCAAGTAGGCGTGCTCTGCGCACTTTCACTTTGTACAAAGTGTGTGCCAGAGCCGACTGTTCGGCATGTTGAAACACAGTAGCAACACAATCTTGGTCATCCAACTGAACTGAAGCCGGGTCAGCAAAGGCTGGGCAGGCGGCGCGCAGCTCATCGTACACGGGACACTCAAGAATGAAGTGCTTTAGATCTTCAACATTGTTGCTGGTGTCAGTGCGGGCCAGCACAGCAGCACGGTTGGCCAGCGAAGCGTCCTGTCCAGAGCACAAACGACAGATGCGATCCGCCCTTGGGACAGACTCCCTACGCTTGCGACCTTTGGCTAGTTTGCTATTTTGGCGCCAGAAAGGGCGGTCAGGCGTGGCCCTGACCCAGTTCAATAGTAGTAGTAGTGATCAAAGCTGTTTTCAGTGCCAGAACACCGACCATTTGATCAGTGCTTTTCAGTGATTTTTGATTTTTACAGGCAAAGACAAAAACCAGGCACAAGTGGACCCCCAGCTTAGGGTTCCTGCAGGAATTGGAGCCTTCACAGCTGCCTGACACATTTGAGGGGCGCTGCTAAAGAGAAAAATCATTCATCTTTATACACACAGACGGGCTCGGGCAGAAGTTGCGATCCGGGGGGGGGGGGTGCTTAACCATGCACATGAACAGTTAGTTCAGGGGGGCTTTATCCTGCTCTTCGCTGTGTATCAGCTTCAAAAAAACGCATGCTCATGCATATCGGCATACTGTACTTTTGAATTGCACTACTCAGTCTGCTTTTCAGAAACTATGCAGCCGTCAAGACCCCCCCCCCCAGGTCTTGTGAGTAAACTCCTAGGGCGACAAGCACTTGCCAAGAGACACAGCCGCAGGGAGAACGAAAATACAACCAAAATGGCACCTCAAAGACCGCACATGGATCACAACACAACTGACTTGTCCAGACCTCATGCATTGTCGAGCTTCGCATAGAGCTTCCTACTGCACCTGATGGAGTCACTGCAGGCAGGCACTGAGTGTCTGGCCTGGGGGTGCAGCAAGGTCAACACCATAGCGTACGAAAGACAACAGTAAACGTCAGCAAACTCTCTTGCCAAAGCTGATGCATCGCCCACCCAAGGCGTTCATATAGGCCCATACCATGGCTGATCTTGCAAACATACGTATGTGCAGCAACCTGATCAACTCAGCGGTATTGTGGGAGCAGGCTGCCGTCCTGTGGTGTTCTTTTGGCTTGCTTGCCGGACTTTTCGTTGGAATTGTCTGCAATCTGCCACGTCTGCGCCACAGAGCCTCTCGCCGGGCGCCCCAAACCACAATCACCAAACCTGCTGGCCTGCTAACAGCCTTCATAGGTATGTGCTGCTTGAACGGCCACCTGTACACCCCAGACTCAAGCTTGCAGCACCATCTGGGTGTGGTTGTGCGACATGATGTCCTCTCTGAAACAGTCTGAGTAGAAGTTGACATACATGTTGTTCTTTCTCAAAGAACAACACTCCATGTTGTTGTACTTTGGACTTCTGTCATAGCCAGCAATGCCTGCAGCCTTGACCTGTTCCCATGTGCTCTGGCTGTAGCCCTCGATGCCCACTGCAATGTCAATAAACATCAGCAGGTATTTGATGACTCTGTTGTTGGCATATGACCCCAACAGTGAGAGTGAGCAAGCGAAGAGTTTAGGGTTAGGCCACCTTTCAACACAAACACACGCATTTGGGAACATTTTCAATTTCAATGTGCTCATCTCTCTTGTGCGCTCATTGCAGTTTGTTCTGTTTTGACCACGACCTTTTCATTCATCATGCCGTCAAAGGATGTCGGCACTCACTTGCAGACATCTCTCTTGCCAGGTCCCAATCATATGCCAACTGTACACCCGCATCCACCACAACATTGTCAAAGCCCAACCTGGCAAAATCATTGCACAAGAAGGTGCATTCACTCCCCTGCAAACAAGCAGGCACATTCAGGCGCATGACAAGAACAATCCGAAAGCATGAGGCTTGCGTCGAAAGCCAGGCGTAAGAAATGCTGCACAAAAGACCAAGGTCAGCAAGTCGTAGCATGTGGGATGATTGGGCATGGCCGCACCTTGCATTCTTGCTCCTGGGCTGGCCTGAACCTGAGGCCTGCTTTGAATGGGTCTGCCCTAAGGACTGCCATGCCATTCCAGCAGCAGCTAGCCCTGAACGGCAGGCCTGCAGGAATCATGAAGTAGAAACCGGCGTTGCCTAATTATTGAGAGCCTCACTCTGCCCACTCTACACTTGAAAAGTGCATGCCACTTTGTGATGTCAATGCGCATATAGCACTCCACTAATCAAATGCAGCTTGTGCAGCCAGCTGAACTGCCACAATGACCATGCTGGCAGTGTGTCAAACTGGCTGGTGTATTGGACATGCAGGGTGCCCAGCAACCCCAACAAGCTGTTGGAGTAAGTTGCTGCCACACAGTATGCAGAGATGACAATGATGCTATGTGGTTCCCGTAGCCACATTGCACCTCATGGTGTGGACAATTCTGTCCCTGAATTGCGCTGAACCTTTGCACCCACCATTCAAAGCAGCTTGGCGAGCGTGCTGATCATGAACATAAGGGTAGTCCCACCAAAACTTGCTGCCAGCAAGATCACGTGCCACCCTGAAGGCAAAACAAAATGAGCCATGTCAGCTTGTTGCACTGGTGACCAATGGAAAGCGGACACCCTGGTAACCGAGCGTACCATATATCATAAAACACAATTGGGTTGACCTGATCAGGACCCATTAAGTTGCTGATAGGCCTCTCCAGCTGGTAGTCAGGGGGCATGTCAGGCTTGGCCTTGTGCTGCTTGACCTTTAGGGCGGCGGGGAGCGTGATTGTGGCATCTGCAGCAGATAGCACACGGGACATGTAGCTGAGCCAATGACCACCCCATCTTGAGTCTATACCTGCATTCTCTGCTGCCATTCTGAGGATCCTACATAACAGTAGTACTCGTCCACCACCCACCTCTGTTCTGCCAAAAGTCAACCCCACATGTGATGTCTGCCTGATGTTTGAGGAGTCTGATGACTTGTCCCCAGCAAAAGTAAACGTCATTGATGAATACAACATAGTCCGGGTCCCACGGCAACTGCCCAGGAGGTAAATGGGCGGTGTCCTGCAACTCTGCACTCACACGTGACGCACTGTCTGGCTGGCTTGCCTGTCTCTTTGTGGTGCTTGATGCAGCGTAGTGCTGGTACAGTGGCGACATAGCCATGTTGCGCACTCTGGCCAAGTGCTCAATCCTTTGAGTGCCCTTGAGGCTCACCAGCATGCCGCGTGTCACCAGTCGTGATGGTGTGCCTATCACGTTTAGTGCCAGCTGCAAGACATCAATCCAGCCAAATGCACCGTCCTCACTGTTGCTTTCATAAGCAGACACAAACACTGAGTCTTGTGGCAGCCGCAGCAGTGTCTGCAGCAGGCTCAGAATGAACTGTGACATGTTGTGGTTGTTATCCCTGAGATTTGTGGCAAAAAAGTACTTGGGAGCGCGATTGCCTGCTGAGTTTGGCCCGCCTTTGCTGTGAGGTTGCTTGGTTGAATCTTTGGCAACATTGTCATCATACAACAGCGTCGCATCCTCACGGCATGGAATGAGCCTGCCTGTAGTTAGGAGCAGCTTGTACAGCTGGTGACTGAAAATTTCTGCTGGATGTAGGGAGGGCTGCACGAGCTTCTTCTGTATCTCTGCTAATGCTGCATCTTGTTGAAGATGTACAAGATGATCAAAGGCAGCCAGCATCATTGTCCTATGATGCTCAAAGTCGTGCGAGCTTCGTAGCAGCTTGTTGTGCAGTGAGGTCAGCTCCGGAATGGCTGCAAATGCTGCAGTGAGCTTGCCATCATGGACTGTGCTGTCGCCTTGAATCAGCTGCTGTTGCTCAGCAGGTGCTGCTTTTGTGGTGCTTGCCGTAAGATTGGTGAGCATTGCCATAATGGTGTGATGTGACTGACCTAGCTCCTGCATGTATTGCAGCTGAGCTGCAGGCATCGGATTGGAGGGTGCAGTGTTGTGGCCCAACGTGATGACGAAAATTGAGGCTGCTGCCAGCATCAGCATGGTGGCCAAAGCCCCAACTGAACTCGTCCGGCCTCTTCTCTCCTTGGGCATTTCCAGGTTATGATCGCCCGATCCCCTGCCGCCATTGGTCGAAACATATCTATCCCTAGACATCCCTCTGCGTCAAGGTGCCCGGACAACGATGAACCTGTTCGCTGGTTCTGTCTTATTGGTTTGCTCGCAATGCTGATGCATCCGCGATGAGGTGAAACGGCAGAGGACTGCTTTGAGAAACGGCTGCGCCGTTTCTAAACTGTTGATATGCACCAATCGATCTCGGCCAGGAGGCGATACGGAAAACATGCAAACTACTTGATTCCCTATTCACTCAGGGTACCTTTTTGCAAGATTTGATGTTCAAGAGTTGGTCGCTAGGTAAAGAATTAGCATTTCATTCCAAAAGAGTGACATGTTGTCCCTGAAGTATCCAAGCATTCCCGGCACCTGGCAAACATCACAATCGGATTTGTTTTACAACCAGCTTTACAATGACTCCCGGTTGCACGGTGAAGCCTGGCTTTCAGGGATGGCTACAGCCGTGCGGTACACAATGAAAACTTGCAGCAAAGGCCTGCGCAGTAGCATTTAAAATCGATCAGCACTTTTTTATGGACAAATTAGCTCATAAGTCGCTGCCGCCTTGCAACTTGCTGCAGCTAGCTTTCAGGGATGGCTTTGCGGTACAAACCGAAAACTGCAGCACAACCCCTGCGGACTTTACAGCAACTTATCAATATACTGTGTTGACACATACGTGTTTCGGTTCGACATCGCAAACCATGCACGTTGCTGCATGCTAGTGGTCACCATCGCAACCTGACTTGGGCCACACGTGTGCACTATGCAGTGTCGGTGCAGTGCCAGCAATCACGAGCACTGGATGTACACATCGTAAGAAACGTCACGTACACGCTGACATGTAACATCACCTGCGCTGCTTTCATGTACACCGCATGCATTGGTGCTGCAGCTGGCTATACCAACTTTACAGTACTGGCAGACAAGGGTTTGCCTGACTGAGTCACGTGTTGTGGTTCAATAACTGTTCATGTTCTGTGTCTGCACCACCCTGGATGGCATGTGTTGGTGACAAACACACATCTACAGGGCGGCAGCTGCAAAGCACACAAATGCCCGTCCCCTCGTGCTGCTAGGTGTTCACCATGCGTGTTCACCTTCTGCTGTGAGGGAAAAGGGCAAACAAAACGTACACTGCATGCTCAACAGCCGGGGCATCCATGGGACTGGCCAGCTGTCAACACAGGGCATGGTCACGAAAGCACGGAGCCAGCTTACAGCCAATTTCACAAATGCAAATCTTGCTCACCCCGCTGGTTTTGAAACCGGTACACCCTGTTTCTTTGTGTCACTGGTGGAGTTGCTTCCCTTCGGGGGCCCCTGCTTTTCACGATCAAGTGCTTGTGGCTCCCGCCCCGTTCAGCACATTTGCCCTGCAAACTGGCCGGATCTCAGTTGCTCCTCCCCCCCCCCCCCCCCCTGAGCCGGCTTTATTGAATGTTATAGGCTTTATTGAATGTTATGCACCTGTAACCAAGAACTTTGGAAAAGTCCCGAGTGTGGGTATTCCAATAAGGATACTTCCACCGCTATCAGGCTTCTGGAGGGAGCATGTAGGGGTTGTGCAAAAGGCACCAGCCGTCCGAACTTGCTACGATCAGCAAGTTGTAGACACAATGATGTACAAGAGGTAAGGGGCAAATTTGCCAACTAGCACTGTTGAATGCAAGAATAAATATCTCAGGCTGACATGTGCTATTCTATTCTATTTGTTTTGCTTTGTAGGTGTTGGTCCAACGACATACTCATCAGTGGCTGGAAGGTGATTGGCCAACACATGTGGCCGGGCACCAACAACCAAAGCAACTTAGCAGTGTGCCCATTCAACGGCATTGATGATGAGCTCAAGCTTGCCAAGCTGTGTTGCCTCAGCCAATATCCCGGTTGCTTCGCAAGCAACGGCACCAACCTATGCAAGATGAATGCATTGTGCCACGCTGCAGGAGATGAGGCTATGCAAAGTCGAGCCGACCTTGGATTCGGGATCTGCAAATATGTCAAGTTTGATTTCGCCTGGCGGCAACCCCCAGGATTGTCCACCTGCTAGAGGGTGGGTTCTGTTGTGAATCGTTTGCACATCTCTTGATTGTCTTGAAAAGTGTTGCAATCGTCAGTTGTTGCCTTTCCAACTGATCCGATATATGATGCTATCTGAAAGCAAAACGCATGGACCACCAATTGCAACCACTGCACTTCCACATAGTTCTGTTGCTCATATTATTTGATGTGTGACACTAGGGGGGGGGGGGGGCTCATCAACACCAGATTGACTTGATGACACCCCCCCCCCAAGCGACACCAGCAACATGCTTTCCCGGCTGGAAGGGCAACAGGAAAGCGTGCATGCAGATCTGCTGCATGTAACGGGGGGGAGTATGTTACATGGACATTTTCGCAAAACAACAATGGCATTGTCCACCAGGATTGAGCCAGGTGAACCTGATAAGTTGTCTCCCCATGAGCTACACTAGACTAGACACAACAACACACTAGCAAAACACTGGCCGATGCTCTCGTTTCGACAAGTCACAACCGATCGTCACTGCTTATAAGCACACCCCAAAACAGCACATACAACACATACCCAGCAACAGACAGACCATCAGACAGTGTGACTATCCTCTCTCTTTGTTCTTTCACTTCCTCAATACCTCACTTGATCTTGTCACGTGTGCAACAGCTGCAAATGTTTGAAACAGGTGCCAGTCACACAAGGTCACACGTTGGAGGAGGGCCAGCAACAGGGTGTCATAAGCCTGCACTGGGGCAGGGGTCGACCCCCCTCTCCTTTGCCGTGCTGACATCTTGTTGCTGCGCTGTTCTGCAGGTGCGTTCCTTGTGCTTTTGCAGGCAGAGTGTTGCTATTGTTGACATCAGCCCAGCTCAGCAGGAGGAACAGCCAGCATGACCCAGCACAGATGATCACAGTGGAGCTTTGATGCAACATCCAGCTCAGCAGGAGGACAGCAACTGGCCAGGCACCTTCAGGTCACAGTGAGCCAAGGGTTTGGGGGGCCCCGAAGCTCGTCTAGCTTCAGCTGCACATGCATATGCATCACTTACTACTTCTTTTCGTTGACAGACACGGCAGCTTCAGCCTCTGCGATCTTATTACAACAAGTTGTCTCCCCTGCGGTGGTTTGAACTTTGACCAAAAAAGGCAGAACTACCAGAATTGCAGCAAGTGCTAGCCATGCTAGGAACCTATTGTGTGCAGAGGTGAGGGCAGGCGACTATACCAGTGTGGACACAAAAAACAGAAAAAAAAGTCAGTCAAATACCCCTGGTCAGGCCAAGTAGGCGTGCTCTGCGCACTTTCACTTTGTACAAAGTGTGTGCCAGAGCCGACTGTTCGGCATGTTGAAACACAGTAGCAACACAATCTTGGTCATCCAACTGAACTGAAGCCGGGTCAGCAAAGGCTGGGCAGGCGGCGCGCAGCTCATCGTACACGGGACACTCAAGAATGAAGTGCTTTAGATCTTCAACATTGTTGCTGGTGTCAGTGCGGGCCAGCACAGCAGCACGGTTGGCCAGCGAAGCGTCCTGTCCAGAGCACAAACGACAGATGCGATCCGCCCTTGGGACAGACTCCCTACGCTTGCGACCTTTGGCTAGTTTGCTATTTTGGCGCCAGAAAGGGCGGTCAGGCGTGGCCCTGACCCAGTTCAATAGTAGTAGTAGTGATCAAAGCTGTTTTCAGTGCCAGAACACCGACCATTTGATCAGTGCTTTTCAGTGATTTTTGATTTTTACAGGCAAAGACAAAAACCAGGCACAAGTGGACCCCCAGCTTAGGGTTCCTGCAGGAATTGGAGCCTTCACAGCTGCCTGACACATTTGAGGGGCGCTGCTAAAGAGAAAAATCATTCATCTTTATACACACAGACGGGCTCGGGCAGAAGTTGCGATCCGGGGGGGGGGGGTGCTTAACCATGCACATGAACAGTTAGTTCAGGGGGGCTTTATCCTGCTCTTCGCTGTGTATCAGCTTCAAAAAAACGCATGCTCATGCATATCGGCATACTGTACTTTTGAATTGCACTACTCAGTCTGCTTTTCAGAAACTATGCAGCCGTCAAGACCCCCCCCCCCCAGGTCTTGTGAGTAAACTCCTAGGGCGACAAGCACTTGCCAAGAGACACAGCCGCAGGGAGAACGAAAATACAACCAAAATGGCACCTCAAAGACCGCACATGGATCACAACACAACTGACTTGTCCAGACCTCATGCATTGTCGAGCTTCGCATAGAGCTTCCTACTGCACCTGATGGAGTCACTGCAGGCAGGCACTGAGTGTCTGGCCTGGGGGTGCAGCAAGGTCAACACCATAGCGTACGAAAGACAACAGTAAACGTCAGCAAACTCTCTTGCCAAAGCTGATGCATCGCCCACCCAAGGCGTTCATATAGGCCCATACCATGGCTGATCTTGCAAACATACGTATGTGCAGCAACCTGATCAACTCAGCGGTATTGTGGGAGCAGGCTGCCGTCCTGTGGTGTTCTTTTGGCTTGCTTGCCGGACTTTTCGTTGGAATTGTCTGCAATCTGCCACGTCTGCGCCACAGAGCCTCTCGCCGGGCGCCCCAAACCACAATCACCAAACCTGCTGGCCTGCTAACAGCCTTCATAGGTATGTGCTGCTTGAACGGCCACCTGTACACCCCAGACTCAAGCTTGCAGCACCATCTGGGTGTGGTTGTGCGACATGATGTCCTCTCTGAAACAGTCTGAGTAGAAGTTGACATACATGTTGTTCTTTCTCAAAGAACAACACTCCATGTTGTTGTACTTTGGACTTCTGTCATAGCCAGCAATGCCTGCAGCCTTGACCTGTTCCCATGTGCTCTGGCTGTAGCCCTCGATGCCCACTGCAATGTCAATAAACATCAGCAGGTATTTGATGACTCTGTTGTTGGCATATGACCCCAACAGTGAGAGTGAGCAAGCGAAGAGTTTAGGGTTAGGCCACCTTTCAACACAAACACACGCATTTGGGAACATTTTCAATTTCAATGTGCTCATCTCTCTTGTGCGCTCATTGCAGTTTGTTCTGTTTTGACCACGACCTTTTCATTCATCATGCCGTCAAAGGATGTCGGCACTCACTTGCAGACATCTCTCTTGCCAGGTCCCAATCATATGCCAACTGTACACCCGCATCCACCACAACATTGTCAAAGCCCAACCTGGCAAAATCATTGCACAAGAAGGTGCACTCACTCCCCTGCAAACAAGCAGGCACATTCAGGCGCATGACAAGAACAATCCGAAAGCATGAGGCTTGCGTCGAAAGCCAGGCGTAAGAAATGCTGCACAAAAGACCAAGGTCAGCAAGTCGTAGCATGTGGGATGATTGGGCATGGCCGCACCTTGCATTCTTGCTCCTGGGCTGGCCTGAACCTGAGGCCTGCTTTGAATGGGTCTGCCCTAAGGACTGCCATGCCATTCCAGCAGCAGCTAGCCCTGAACGGCAGGCCTGCAGGAATCATGAAGTAGAAACCGGCGTTGCCTAATTATTGAGAGCCTCACTCTGCCCACTCTACACTTGAAAAGTGCATGCCACTTTGTGATGTCAATGCGCATATAGCACTCCACTAATCAAATGCAGCTTGTGCAGCCAGCTGAACTGCCACAATGACCATGCTGGCAGTGTGTCAAACTGGCTGGTGTATTGGACATGCAGGGTGCCCAGCAACCCCAACAAGCTGTTGGAGTAAGTTGCTGCCACACAGTATGCAGAGATGTCAATGATGCTATGTGGTTCCCGTAGCCACATTGCACCTCATGGTGTGGACAATTCTGTCCCTGAATTGCGCTGAACCTTTGCACCCACCATTCAAAGCAGCTTGGCGAGCGTGCTGATCATGAACATAAGGGTAGTCCCACCAAAACTTGCTGCCAGCAAGATCACGTGCCACCCTGAAGGCAAAACAAAATGAGCCATGTCAGCTTGTTGCACTGGTGACCAATGGAAAGCGGACACCCTGGTAACCGAGCGTACCATATATCATAAAACACAATTGGGTTGACCTGATCAGGACCCATTAAGTTGCTGATAGGCCTCTCCAGCTGGTAGTCAGGGGGCATGTCAGGCTTGGCCTTGTGCTGCTTGACCTTTAGGGCGGCGGGGAGCGTGATTGTGGCATCTGCAGCAGATAGCACACGGGACATGTAGCTGAGCCAATGACCACCCCATCTTGAGTCTATACCTGCATTCTCTGCTGCCATTCTGAGGATCCTACATAACAGTAGTACTCGTCCACCACCCACCTCTGTTCTGCCAAAAGTCAACCCCACATGTGATGTCTGCCTGATGTTTGAGGAGTCTGATGACTTGTCCCCAGCAAAAGTAAACGTCATTGATGAATACAACATAGTCCGGGTCCCACGGCAACTGCCCAGGAGGTAAATGGGCGGTGTCCTGCAACTCTGCACTCACACGTGACGCACTGTCTGGCTGGCTTGCCTGTCTCTTTGTGGTGCTTGATGCAGCGTAGTGCTGGTACAGTGGCGACATAGCCATGTTGCGCACTCTGGCCAAGTGCTCAATCCTTTGAGTGCCCTTGAGGCTCACCAGCATGCCGCGTGTCACCAGTCGTGATGGTGTGCCTATCACGTTTAGTGCCAGCTGCAAGACATCAATCCAGCCAAATGCACCGTCCTCACTGTTGCTTTCATAAGCAGACACAAACACTGAGTCTTGTGGCAGCCGCAGCAGTGTCTGCAGCAGGCTCAGAATGAACTGTGACATGTTGTGGTTGTTATCCCTGAGATTTGTGGCAAAAAAGTACTTGGGAGCGCGATTGCCTGCTGAGTTTGGCCCGCCTTTGCTGTGAGGTTGCTTGGTTGAATCTTTGGCAACATTGTCATCATACAACAGCGTCGCATCCTCACGGCATGGAATGAGCCTGCCTGTAGTTAGGAGCAGCTTGTACAGCTGGTGACTGAAAATTTCTGCTGGATGTAGGGAGGGCTGCACGAGCTTCTTCTGTATCTCTGCTAATGCTGCATCTTGTTGAAGATGTACAAGATGATCAAAGGCAGCCAGCATCATTGTCCTATGATGCTCAAAGTCGTGCGAGCTTCGTAGCAGCTTGTTGTGCAGTGAGGTCAGCTCCGGAATGGCTGCAAATGCTGCAGTGAGCTTGCCATCATGGACTGTGCTGTCGCCTTGAATCAGCTGCTGTTGCTCAGCAGGTGCTGCTTTTGTGGTGCTTGCCGTAAGATTGGTGAGCATTGCCATAATGGTGTGATGTGACTGACCTAGCTCCTGCATGTATTGCAGCTGAGCTGCAGGCATCGGATTGGAGGGTGCAGTGTTGTGGCCCAACGTGATGACGAAAATTGAGGCTGCTGCCAGCATCAGCATGGTGGCCAAAGCCCCAACTGAACTCGTCCGGCCTCTTCTCTCCTTGGGCATTTCCAGGTTATGATCGCCCGATCCCCTGCCGCCATTGGTCGAAACATATCTATCCCTAGACATCCCTCTGCGTCAAGGTGCCCGGACAACGATGAACCTGTTCGCTGGTTCTGTCTTATTGGTTTGCTCGCAATGCTGATGCATCCGCGATGAGGTGAAACGGCAGAGGACTGCTTTGAGAAACGGCTGCGCCGTTTCTAAACTGTTGATATGCACCAATCGATCTCGGCCAGGAGGCGATACGGAAAACATGCAAACTACTTGATTCCCTATTCACTCAGGGTACCTTTTTGCAAGATTTGATGTTCAAGAGTTGGTCGCTAGGTAAAGAATTAGCATTTCATTCCAAAAGAGTGACATGTTGTCCCTGAAGTATCCAAGCATTCCCGGCACCTGGCAAACATCACAATCGGATTTGTTTTACAACCAGCTTTACAATGACTCCCGGTTGCACGGTGAAGCCTGGCTTTCAGGGATGGCTACAGCCGTGCGGTACACAATGAAAACTTGCAGCAAAGGCCTGCGCAGTAGCATTTAAAATCGATCAGCACTTTTTTATGGACAAATTAGCTCATAAGTCGCTGCCGCCTTGCAACTTGCTGCAGCTAGCTTTCAGGGATGGCTTTGCGGTACAAACCGAAAACTGCAGCACAACCCCTGCGGACTTTACAGCAACTTATCAATATACTGTGTTGACACATACGTGTTTCGGTTCGACATCGCAAACCATGCACGTTGCTGCATGCTAGTGGTCACCATCGCAACCTGACTTGGGCCACACGTGTGCACTATGCAGTGTCGGTGCAGTGCCAGCAATCACGAGCACTGGATGTACACATCGTAAGAAACGTCACGTACACGCTGACATGTAACATCACCTGCGCTGCTTTCATGTACACCGCATGCATTGGTGCTGCAGCTGGCTATACCAACTTTACAGTACTGGCAGACAAGGGTTTGCCTGACTGAGTCACGTGTTGTGGTTCAATAACTGTTCATGTTCTGTGTCTGCACCACCCTGGATGGCATGTGTTGGTGACAAACACACATCTACAGGGCGGCAGCTGCAAAGCACACAAATGCCCGTCCCCTCGTGCTGCTAGGTGTTCACCATGCGTGTTCACCTTCTGCTGTGAGGGAAAAGGGCAAACAAAACGTACACTGCATGCTCAACAGCCGGGGCATCCATGGGACTGGCCAGCTGTCAACACAGGGCATGGTCACGAAAGCACGGAGCCAGCTTACAGCCAATTTCACAAATGCAAATCTTGCTCACCCCGCTGGTTTTGAAACCGGTACACCCTGTTTCTTTGTGTCACTGGTGGAGTTGCTTCCCTTCGGGGGACCCTGCTTTTCACGATCAAGTGCTTGTGGCTCCCGCCCCGTTCAGCACATTTGCCCTGCAAACTGGCCGGATCTCAGTTGCTCCTCCCCCCCCCCTGAGCCGGCTTGACTGTACCGGCCACTTTCGCCTGTCAGAAGACGTTTAACATCTGGCAGATCTGACAGTCATGATTTGTGTGCTGATCTCTGTCATCCTCTACAACTGCAACTACTCAAGCCATGGATGTGCATTCTGGTGCACTGCACCAAGTAGTACTATTACTGATGATGCTCATGACCTTGAATGTATGCAAATCAGTCATCAGTGATGTGCTTGCTTCATCAGTGATACCAGGAGTGACAATCAACAGCTGTGCATTGCAAGAATGGGAGTCTTGCAAAGGCACACTCCATGGTGGTCGTGACAGGTCGTGAAGTAGCTTTTTTTGGTGAAGTTTTGTCCTGTGATGGATGTGTGCCGGTGCATCCTTTTGAAGAGTCAATTGTGTGCACTGGCACTTTGACCAGCATACACAGCCTTCAAACTGCATCTGTTGTTTGCGGTTTGTGGCAGCGTTGCCACATATGGCACCCCACACTGACACCCCCCCCCCCTGGACGCTGCCCACGCACCATGTGTCTTGCGGGCCGTGTGCGCTTGCCAGAGTCACTGATGAGTCACTCATGAGTCAAATGCACACAATGGACTACTCTACTACCTTGCTGACAGCAAGGTGCAAGAAACTACTTCAACAACAGCACCCCAAAGACATTTGGTGTGCTTTGGGTAGGGGGGGGGGGTCCTCAAAATTCTGAAGGCAGCTCTGGGGAGCCGGTAAGCAACTGCATTTGGCCTGCTCTGCCAAGGTGCTGAAAGGAGCGGGGATGGGGGCAAGGGGTCCACCACAAACCTGACAATCCGGGGGGGGGGGACACCAGGTCTCAACTGGCTAGGGGGAAGGGTTCAATCGCGAAACCAGCCTATATCAGACCGGGGGGGGGGGGGAGGAGCAACTGAGCCTCCCCCCCCCCCCCCCAACAGAGCCTCTCCCAAGCCGCCTTGATCACTACAAAAGGAGATGACGGCAGCCTCCACCAGTGCCTGCTGCGCACCTGCAACAACAGACCCAGCATTACAACCTTACACTCACATGTGCTGCACAAACTGCTCAGGTGTGGCCAGCATGCATTCTCCAGTCTGAAACACAGCAATCGCAGGTGCAGGCTTCACATCCCACAGCCAATGGCGAGCTGCAAGTATTACCTGTGAGGGCCATGGGCTCGTGCTTTGACTGCTGTCTGCTGGCCACGTACTGCCCTGCACCCTCCTTCGGCTGCATGCCACCCTCGTCCCCAGCCTGCTCTTGGGTGTCTGTAGCACAGTTTGGACACCCGCAACGCACTTCAGGCATGCACTACTTGTCATGAGTTGTGAATGCTGGTTCGCTACACTGGGACACCACCCGCTTGCATGGCAGGCTACCCAATGGAACCGCCAAAGCCAACTGTCATGCATCTGTCTGCTCAAGGGACTGACATTCATACGGACCTGTCTCCTCTTCCTGCATGTCTGACTCGCCCCCTCCAAGGCCCCCCAGAGGTTCTTCCCAGCCCTCCTCATCAATCTCCTCCTCCTCCTCCTCCTCCTCAATCTCCCCCTCACTCTCCTCCTCACTCTCTTCGCCCTCGTCAAACTCTGCAGCCCACAAAGACAAGTATGTAGTATATGCAGCCATGTTGGCATCTGGGCTTGCTAGTATGCTCAGCTCTGCTGAAGGGGATGGGGCAAACATTCTGCCGACAGCTGCACACAACAGCAGGACAGCTGCAGAGCCTTCTTCTCATTGGTTTGCTTCACATCTTTCAATGTGCTGACCCTGGTGTGCTGCCCTGCGCTGCCGCTTGCTGCCTCGTTGGGTGCCTGCAAGGAACAACATATCCCATCTGGAAGTGTGTAGCAGACTGTTGGGGCAACATGCAGATTGGCGACCGCGCTGCCACTGTCATTGCCTGCACATGGTGAGAACATCTCACCACCGCACCAACTGCTGTTGCTGGCTGATTGCTTAAGGAAGAGGGGGGGGGGAGGGGGTTCCCTGCCATGCTCACCACCACACCAAGTGCTGCTGCTGGCTGGTTGATACTATGCTTAAAATCGGAAGGGGATCCCTGCCATGCAGACATTCAGGTGGGGATTCTTCTGCTGCTTGCTGGCACAATTGAGCACATAGGCACTCACCCCCACGGCGCTCCTTGCGTCTGCCCGTTCGCTTGGAAGCTGCAAAGGCATAGGAACATGGCAAAAATCCATTGAGAGCCAGCACATGGAGCTAGCAAATGCAACCATGCATGCAGCATGCACTGCAGCGCTGCACAGCAGCTGTCAGCTGGTGCAGTGGGTACATAGCTCTCACCACCACGGCGCTCAACAGCAACCTGCACCGCCTTGTACTCTTCTAGGGCCTCTTCAATCCGCTGGTCTGGCATCTCCTGCTGCAACGCCTCCAGTACACTAATCAAGACACCAGGTGGGATGGTGTTGGTATGCTCAAAGATCAGGTCACCCTTCTGCGTAACTGGCAGCACCACGAGAATCCCGACCTCTCCACGTGGCATGTTCTTGAATGCCGTAATGGTCTTCAACTTGATGGAGTACCGTTGCTTAGCTGGCGTCATTTGTGTCTTTGGGCCCTTCCCCTCACGCAGCGCCTTGAGAGTGCGCCCGCCGGGTGCATCTTTGCCGTCATTTGAGTCATCTTTATCGTCACCGATGATTTCACGACGCCTTTTCCTGCTCATCTGTGTACAAGTATGTGTATGTCAACTGCAAGGGTTGCTGGGATGAAGAGCGAACGATGCTGATGAGATATATGATGTGACTGTTTGTGCGTTGAGAAAAAACATATGGAGAGATCCCATAGAAGGAAGCCACTGGTTGCATTTCAAAACCCAACCAAATTCAAATTGTAACAGTAGTCAGCATTGTATGCAGCTCGCAACAAACCAGCAGATGCTTGGCGTGGCTCTGATCAATTATGTCAATTTTCGTCTATCTGTGTGCCTATGCAGCCCTTGAAGGGGGGGTGGGGGTGCAATCTGTTTTGTGCATGGTGTGCTTGTGGTCAGAAGGTCAATTCAGCAATCAAAATTGCGGCGGAAGGCTGTTGTTGGATACCCAAGAGCTGAATACACAACAGTTGAATACCCACAAGTGAGCCTGGTGATAGCTGCGGCTGGCTGTGCAGCCGCCAGAGGGGGGGGGGTGTCCACCGGGTGCATGCTAGGGGCCACCCATCATGCCAACTGGGGTTATATGACGTGCAGCAACATACCACACCACCAGGGCTCAACCCACTGACCTTCAAGTGCTTCAAGGGCATTCCCACATGTGGCCTGGTACTGTGCCGTATACAGGGATGGCTATATCCCCCCTATGGGCACCAGTAACCATGTGACGAGGTGCTGAACCCCTGACGAGGTGCTGAACCCCTCCCCCCCCCCTTCTGATTTAGGCTGTTTGCCCAATCAGACTCTCCCCCCTTTCCTGTTTTCCATAATCAACCTCTAAGACCACCCTAAAGGCCTTATAACCCAAAGCATAGCCTTATGATATAATAGGGTGGGTGGAAGTTGCGGGGCTGATATTGCCTTATGATGAGGGCGCCTTGGAGCGATTCCTGCCCTGTCACGATGCTTGATATGGCCGCAGGAGATGCCGAAAGTACTTTGCAATCGTCGTGTCAGGACCCCAGCCACTACCCTCACCCAGCCACTACCCTCACATCACTTGCCCACAGTGCTGTACTAGTCTGATGCATCAATTTGAGGGGTCAGTTGCGGGCACGAGCACTCTGGCCAGCATACACATCTTTCAAACTGCATGTGTAAATTGCCATTTGTTGCAGCCACATATGGCACCCCACGCTGACACCTCTCTATGGGCGCTGCCCACGCACCATGTTTCTTCCGGGCTGCTTGTGTTGGACTGCTGCAGCCTGCTGAGTTGTCGTTTGTGTGCAGTGCAACTCTGGCAAGCACACACAGCACTGAAAGACGATGTTGTTATTGCTATTGAGGCACTGATCGCCCAGTGCAGAGAAAATACAACACCATCTTTGTCCAGGATTGACCCCAGCCACCACCGTTACATCGCTGACTGCAAGTCGCCCACATTGCTGTAGTTGTCAGATGCATCACTTTGAGGTATCAGTTGTGTGCACTAGCATTAGGGCCAGCATACACAGCATTCAAACTGCATGTGTGAATTGCCGTTTGTTGCAGCATTGCCACATCTGGCTCCACACACCTTGCGCACCTGCTTTTGCTGACTCAGCAGGACCTGTGGCGTCATGCACTTGACTTGCGCCTTTCCGCCGTACTGCGTTGTCGCTCAGCTGTCCCCTCACTTTTTGCTGCCGACACCCTTCCTGTGGCTGGCTTGGCTGCAGCCAACTGCATTTTGCAATGGTACATCCTTTACACCATTTGCTGCACACACCCCTGTCAACCACATAGTCATTGTTCAACGCCATTTTTGCACGTGCCTTGGTTGTTGTTTATATGCTGCTGCTGCAGACTGGCTTTGCTAGAGGCTTGATCTGAGCTCGCGGTTGCTGGTGATTTATTGCCAAGCTTGAGGCGCTTCACAGGCCCTAGGGCTGCCCAATGGCAGCAGAGGCTGAGCAGAGCGCCATCAAGGTGGGTTGGCATAGTTGTCCTGCCAGCTTTCAGCAGACAGCAGTTGTCAACAGGCAGGACAGTGTGCTAGGGTATCATTGTCGAAGAGACGTTTGACACACTTGCCAAGCAGTTTACTGCTGTTTCGAACTGCTGCCATGTGTGAATACCCCGCAAACTCATTACTAAATTGTGGCAGCGCATGCCGGCTTGTGTTCTGTGGTGTTGCAGCTATCACTGCTGACCACAGAGAACATGCCCAAGCTGTTCACGTTGCTGCATGAGCTGACCTGGGGGTGCCCTACCCCACCAAGCTCCACATCCTGGGCTGTGTGATGCGCTGCATGGAGGCAGCTGCCAGCATGGCATGCAGGAGGCCCTGCACAAGACATCATCACTCTGGTGGACAAGGTGTGTTCGTGCTCACATGCATACATACATACATGCCACATCTGTAGCTCTGAAGCTGAAGGTACTCATGCCAGCCATTCACTTATTTTTTCTCTGCAGTCTTCTTTGATGAGTGCAGTCCTGCAGGGACGTATACAGATGTACATGCGTTTCTGAGAGACATGATCCAAGCTGGAAATGATTAGGGTACGTTTATACTGTGACCCAGTCGCGATGAGGGTGTCACGTTTCTGCTAAGAGTTCCAACGACAGCGTCGCAGAGCTGTCACGCTCTCTCCAGAGCGTTCTAGGCCACCCCGCACGCCCAGAATATAAGGCCAGGGATTAGTTGAAAGTGACACACCCACTTTTTTCACCAGGCTCCCAGAGAGGCCCTACCCCCTGGGGCACTGCCTGGAAGGGGAATGCCCTATGCCCCCCCCCCCTCCCCAAGGCCCCAGACTGCCCTGTTTTCCAGGCAATTTGCAGGCTTTGCAGCAGTCCGTCTTCAAGGCCCAATGCCCCACCCATGGGGGCATGCTCCTGAGCCAGAATGCCCCAAGCCCTCCCCCCTGCTGAAAAAAGTCCCTGTGGCAGTTTCAAATAAGCTCTACCCTTTGGGAAAGTGGGGAGGCAGGAGACCAGGAAATTCCTGGGGCAACTTGCAAGGAAAGTCCCCGGTTCTTTCTCTGGATCCTACTGGCTAGATTGGTAAGCTGAAAATTATCCGTCCTTCTTCACAAGGGATAAGAAGCGGTCGGAGGGGGGCTGGGAAAGACAGGCTTCCCTGCAGGCAGACAGGCTGTCCTTTTGCAACGTGGAAACACATCATTTTCTCTGTTCCACGAAAACATTCATCCTTCCATAGCCCTTCTGTGGCAACACCATAAGCAAGATCAGCACTTGGAGACTGTACATGCAGCTGCTGAACAAGCTTAGGGCGCCAGACATGTGGTATGGGAAGCCAGTCCAAAAAGCCTTGCCAGGGCAACTTGCAGCCTGCCAAACCTTGCTGAATTGCATTGCTTGCTTCACTTGGTGGGTTGCACCTTGAAGTGATTCCAAACGAAGGCTTTGACAGCCTCCTTGCCGGTGGCCACCTCTTGCTTGACCAAATCAGTGATATTGCCAGGTTGAGCTGTGTTGTAACGCACAGGTGTCAAAGTGTGGATGACTGCCACATCTGTCCGCTTCACCATCAATGGAGTTTGAGAAGCCGCCATAAACAAGCGTCATCCAGTCATCAGCATACCTGCACGAAAACATTTCAGGCAACCGTCAGGTGCACTACCTACTAAACAGTCAGAATGGGGTGCGTTTGTGTTCAACACAAAGTGGTTAGTAAGACATGGTTTGGGTCCCTGAGCTTGCTACCTTTGCTGTCAACACGGCCCTATTGAAGGTGGCGCTGTGTGGTGCCCCCACACACCTCCACTAGTCTGTCACCTTGCTCACATACTTGTACGAGAATTCGGTGATCGAGCACTTCCACACAGCCGAAGGCACAAGCAGGACAGAAGCATGACAGGCTGTGTCAACAACTGCAACTATCAATGCATGGATATACCACCAAGGAGGTCATTGACGTTGCTGCAGATCCTCAATCATACAAACCCCAGTGACTGTGAGTGCAGGAGCCTGTCACTGCAAACACTCTAGAGACGTTCCTGCCCCTGCTGCCTCTTGTCACGCATGGCATAAGTATTATCCAAGCGTATCGTGGTGAAGGAACCCCATTGTGCATGTTGTGCAGCTCACCCATACCAGCTCACCATGTCGGCAGGCTGCGCGGGTAGTAGAAACCATGAATCATGGCATGAGTCCTGTGAGTGAAGTCATGTGTCAGGATGGCAGTGTTGTCTCCAGAGTGGACTGGCCCCACTACCCCCAGGTTGGGCACAGGGCGCCTGCTCCTGAGGTCGTTGATTAACACTGACTCCCACCCTTTGATGGCTGGGAGTTGTGTATCATCATTTGTGCGAAGAACATAATCAGCTCCTTCTTTGAATGCCGCCATCGCTGCATCATTCTGAGCCCACGCCGGCTTGCCCTTGTAGGGACAACTGACCTGCACCAGAGCATCACGTTGGTTGAATCAGCCATGGAGGCCCTATGGGAATTCAACCCAGAAGAACCAATGTCACTGGTTAAGTGCACTGCAAATAACCAGTGTTCAACTGGCAGGTGAACTACAGAGTGGCAGATTGCCATGTCATGCAGAAACCCTCTAGTACTTGCACACCACAGCACCCCATATAAGTGCTTTTGGTCATAACTCAGCGTTACTAACTGTAGTACAGTTGGATGGGCCCCCCTAGCCACCGCTTCTTGCCCGGCCAGTGGACTCTGCTTGGGATCAGGATCAGCTGCATCATCTGCAGGTTTGTGGGAACAGTGCCAACATTGCAGGTGTGATACATCGCAAGCAAAGCAATCACAGCTGTTTGTCTTGACTCACCCAGTGCAGGCTGACCATCAAAGACGATGAGTCAATGCTGCCACCCTGCTGGTAGCCGTGAGGGTGCCACAGCTTGGCATCCTGTGCAGAGACTGCCTGCTGAAACAAAGCTTCCATGTTCTGCCTGACAGAGGGATTGTTGTAGACCTTGTCCTGGGTGTCAAAGGCAATATACAACCTGTTACAAAGCACAACACACACATGCACGCCTGATACAGGACCATGAATTGTGGCATCTGGTGAAGGTGTGATTGGATGCTGAGAGCTTGAGCTTGCCTGTAGATATAGCCAGGATGAGCTGTGGACAAAAAGGATGGAAGAGCTGTCTTGAACAAGTCGAGGTGCCTGATGTCCATGTTTTGGGTTGACGTGCCACTGTGAACGGATATCGCAATGCCAATCACCAAACGCGATGCTAGCTCCAGTGTTGCCAGCCCTGCTGGATTTACATCAGGTGGATTGAGCGAGTGCACTGCAACACAAACCCCACACATGCAAATTCGTGATCACCAAGTTGTAACAGGATGTGGTTGGGTACATGCATGGCTGGCATTGGTAGGTAGGGAGCTGTGTACCTACCAATGCCACAACAACTGACACGTACCTGTAACAGCTTCAAATTTGGGAGAGGACAATGCCCTTTCTGGGCTACTTATGTTTGGTCGTTGTACATGTACTTGTTGCATGTTGACTTGAGAGGACATCGACAGGATGGCGGCCCACTGGGCAGCTGCCCGCAAGGTGATTTCTGCCGAAAACTGTGGCCCGCCACAAAGTGTGGGTATCGCGCACACCCACACTGCTGTAACATAAAAGAAGTAGAAATGCTGTCATCACTACAGCCGCGACGACGGCGAGTGCGCTGCGGGAAGCTGTCACTGTCATAATTTCCGATATGTTGAACAGCCAAAACAGTAATTCAGACAGACAATGTCACTAGAGCGAAAACCTTTAGCATCAAAGCAGCAAAGATGCCAGGTAACGTACTCTCCGGGTCTTGGGTATGGTGATGTACCGCCAATTGCGGTTCGCAAGGGTCCACCGCAAACCTAAGAAGGGGGGAGGGGGACGCCAAGCCTATTACGGATAAGGGGGGAGGTTTCGATTGCGAAAACAGCCTAAAACGGAAGGGGGGGGAGGGGTTCAGCAGGGGAGACAGCAGTACCAATAACGAGCCTAAAAACCGACGGGGGGGTGGGTGTTCTCGACCGAAGAGCCTAAAACGGAGAGGGGGGGAGGGGTTTTGCAAAATTTGGACTTATAAAAGGACTGGCATGCAAGAGGTAACAGGTGCAGTGACGGTCAGTGTGGGAGTGGTGGTGTCAACACCTGCAGATATGCTGTAAAGCATGCAAACCACAGTTTCAGACAGTCAGCACACTGTTTCAGTGCCGTGCCCTGATCAGGCGCGCTCCAATGGAACGATTCTTGGTGTATGCAGCAATCAGCTTGGCGTCAGTGCCACCAAAGATGGAAGCAACATCTGCCTCATGCTTGTGAGCTGCCTGTCAAACGAATTGCACTTTCCTGTTCAGCACTCGTACTGAGACATAGGATCACATTCCTTTGCAGTTCAGACTGCACGTGCAGTGCAACTTTGGGTGAACAGATGTTGTTACCCAAACCTTGTGTGTCAAAAACATGCACAAGCAAAGCAGAGGAGACCTAAATGTCTTGAAGACAATACAAGGACATCCCCTATCTTTTCTCTCTTTGTCTCCTGTCCTCCTTTTTTGCTGACTGAAGCTGTCAGGACCAGGAAGAGTAGCATTCACTCACACACTCGGCTGCACTACCTTGTGTGTCTTGCATGAACGGTCTTCCACCACCGGCATGGCTCACAACATCAAAAGTGATGGTACCACTGTCTTTCATTGGCCACAACAAGAGCTCAATCAGTGTCAAGTTGAAAACCCCATTGGTTGCAAAAACACCTCGGCCCTGAGAGCCTAAGCTGTGGACTCCCGCAGTGTGCGGCCTGGCTGCTTCAAGGTCTCAACAGCGCGGTGAAGCACAAGCACTACCAGGCCCCTGCAATCGCCAACAACAGGGCAACATGTAAACGTGCCCCAAGCTATGAAGAGAGCAGCAAGGGATGCACTGGCACACAGTTGACCCCATGGGCGGCTGTGCAATGAACAGGAGAACAGACAGTATGCATGAAGCTTTTACTGTGGCATGCTATGCAGACATGCTTGCTTGCAGACAGTGCCCTCAGACTTGACTTGCTTCAACGGCAAAACACTGCTGTGCAACTTGACTAGAGAGGCGTGCTGTGCCACAACAGGGATGTGTTGACATGCTCGGGAGAACTGCATCATGCAGGTGTCCCCTGCACCACAAACAGCAAGCAAGGGTGTGGTGGCCGCCACAATGACATTGTCTTCTTGACGCAACACATGGTTGCATGTTGAGACTACCACGGATGTTGCACAATTCCCGGGCCACTCTGAGAGCTGACACCAGCCAGAGACACTACCTGACTTGATTTCTGCTCTCACCCTGTGCAGGCCCACTGGGGCGGCCGCCTGATTCGAACAGTGTCAAGAGTAAATGAAGAGTCTTCTGGAAGTTGCATGTTTCGCAGCCAGCTACAGATGCCTGAAGCAGCAGCAGCAGGCAGGGGCAATGTCCTGCAGCTAATGGCTTTGCAGGGTATGTTGGGGAAGCCCAGTGCAGCAGCAAGGGGTGACACCAGTCAGCAGCCAACCAAGGGGCCAGGGAAAGGTAGTGCTGGGGCCAACAAGAAGTGTGTGTTATGCACACTGGTGAGGATGCAGCAGCAGGTAGCAGCTGGCCAGCTGCCACAAGATCAGCCTCTGACAGCCAATGCAGCAAGGGCATTTGCCGGGTGTGTGCAGGCAGCGCATGCACACAAGCGTGAATGCATCTTCTGCAAAAGCTCAGACTGCCAGGAAGGGCTTCCTGACATGGGGGGACTTGGACCCTAGCAGCTTCACACTCAAGAAAAAGTGCCACGGCATGAACTTGCAACCTGTTTGAAGGCAGCTGCAGTTGTTTGCTTGTAGTTTGGTTGTGGTTCGTCTGGGTGATGTCTAAGTGGTCCTATGTGACACATGCTACTAGCATCATTTCTTCAAAAGTGATTGGTAGCATGATTTGTCTCGATGTCACTGTGGATTACTGGGCTGTGTATGTGCCACATGTGGCCTGTCATACTTGTTTACGAGGATTACACATGTTGACATGCCTCTGATGCCAGCACTTGAGTGGTGCTGGCAAAGCCCTGAAAATATCAGCAACATGAGCACAGTTGTGTATTCATAGGGAACCTATCCTGATCTGTGGCCATGTGTCTTGCCCATCATCATTACATCATTACACGTGTTTCCAGCCAGGTTCATCGCGCAGCATGCTGCTAGCAGCGAGTCGACCTTGGTGCAAGACAAGCAATACACCACCAGGCGACCAGTGACCTAGGACACTAGAAAGCCTGGGCCAGTTACGGCCCTCAAAGCCAACAGCACAAGAAAAAGAACTAATATAGGTAGCATGTTGTACATATACTATACAAGCAACTCAGTTGGACATGACCCCTGGGTCTGTTGCAGACCATGCTGCCTGGAACGGCAGGGTCTCAGCGCGCTGCCGCATCCTGCTGCTGTAGCGTGTGGCATTGAGTGGTCGCCGGAAAGGCACCCCATTAGCGCGTGGGTGTGTCAGTCTGTAGAGCATGCTCCGCCAAGAACCGCGCAACGCACATGCATCTGTAAGGTCGTGCATGTTTGTCGGCTGCCCCAAGGCCTGCAGATCCCTCGTGACACATTTTTCCCAGCTCATAGGCGGTGCCCCCCGCGGTGCTGCACCAGCGTCGTGCGTAAGAGAGAAGAGGACCTGTCGAGGAGACCGCTCCTCCCCCATACGCAAGACGTGCCCCAGCCACCGCAGCCTGTGGGCTGTGAGGTGGCTGGCTAGGCTGACTGTGTCACACTGAGACCATAAATGTTGCCTGCTGTGCCGATTAGCGCGACGCACATTCAGGATATGCCGGAGGCAATCAGAGTGCACCACTTCCGACCGGTCAGCCTGCCTCTGAGTAAGAGCCCAGGTCTCACTGCCAAACAGTAGCACAGGCAGCACATACGCACGGAAGCACTGCATCTTGAGCTTGCCGCCCAAGCTACGGGCGCCCCACACACGCTGCATCTCCGCAAAGCGGCCCCTGGTCTTGCTGATGCGAGCAGTGACCTCAGCCTCCCAGCTTGCAGAGGTATCGACCACACCCCCCAGATACTTGAAAGAGGGCACATAGCGCGCCTCACCACCTGACAACTGCACACTCTCTAGTGGTTGACCATCATGACAAACAGCCATGAGCTCGGTCTTGGCCGCATTGACACACATGCCCATCCTGCTGCAGACAGAGTCGAATACCTTGAGCATAAGCTCCAACTCACACCTGTCACAGCTCATAAGCACTAGGTCATCCGCATACATGAGAGCAGCTATAGTCAACATGGTGCTGGGCCCACCAGCCCTGGCATGCCAAGGCAGTACCTCTCCCTCAGCCCTGAAGGCCAGCCGCACACCACAACCCTCAGGCATCTCTGTGTCTTGCCCAAGAAAACATAATCGCCCATGACAGCATCTGGCTGCAAAAACCTGTATCGTCCCTGCACCCACCATTCGTCATATGTATGCCCCAGCACACCTAACTTTGCTGCAACATCGGATGCATTCTGCGTGTTGCCTGACTGCCGGGGGCCGGAGGCTTGAGCCCCTCCGATGAGGGACGCCCTTATATCCAGAAGGTGCCCAGCGCCCGGACCGAACTCGCATGGGAGAAGAATCCATACACAGAAGGTTTGGCGCTCACTACACAACAGACGGTCACTGTGTTGCCTAGGACAGTACATTCAAACTCCTAATCGGCCTAAGGAAAGACCGTCAGTGGGTGGCACCCTGCGGGCCGCAACTTCAAAGCTGCGGCCAACACCAGCGCATACGGCACGCCTGGCTGCTTGACTACATCAACACCAACCACAGCAGACCTGAGAACTTGAGCACATGTCTCCCTGTGCACAAACAACATTGCCCCAGTACCAGTGTACCCTGTGGCCATGCAATGTATGGGTAGCGTTTTTTTGAAACCGGTACACCCTGTTTCTATCAAAGAAACAGGGTGGGGGGGGGGGGGTGAGCAAGGAGCAAAATCAGTCTGGAGGCAGCTCAGGGGGGGGGGTAGGAACTGACCCAGATGATCTGGCCAGTCTGCAGGGAAAACGTGCTGAAAGGGGGGGGGGGAGCAAGGAGCCGCTTGAAAGTCTTAAAACCAGGGCCCCCCGGGGGGGAGCAACTCCACCCCTGACCAGGGTGCACCGCTAAACCTTTTGAGCCTCCGCGCTTCGCGCAACTGTCCACGCGCAACTCGCTAAACACCGCTAAACGCCGCTATACTGTCTGCACACCTTGTAAACCCCTCATAAAATTCAGAGTGTTCCTTTGTTGCACTTGCTGCCTCCTGAGCTCTTTGCACAGCAGCAACTGTGTGCACAAACTGAAGAAATTCAACAGTTGAGTACCCAGACAGCAGCAGACAGACTCCCCACCAAGCCTTAAACACCCCAAAACGTGCTGGCCAGTAGATACAAACGTTTGGAGCATCTTGTGCTGTGTCAATGCACACAGTGTGCATGAAAGCACACGCGTCTGCTGATGGCTGACGTTGCTGATCACCTGCACAGATGGCCACTGGCAGTGACCATAGAATGCAGATCTGCCTGTAGTTAGCTGATCAGTACAATCAAACTAGAGAATACATCAATCACAAGGGCATTGAAAGGCGTAGCAGGCTCCTTGCAGTGTGATTGGGTTACGTCCATGCATTGGTTTAGGGGGTGTTCACACCGGGGTGGGGCTTAACAGGAGCCCTGATGCTTTCCTGTTCACACCAAGATGTGATGGCCACGTTGTCTCAATTGCGTGATCAATTGTCATTAAAGGCACCCAAACGCCGTTCGTTATGGCGTCAACGGCTGCACTGCAGCTTTATGCTGCAATCTGGGACAGCAGCAGGACCTGCTGTGTTCCTGATGCAGACAGCAAGATGGAGCCCTCCGAGGCACTGCACGGCCACTGGTTCGTGTCAAATGTATTAGTTGTTTGTAGGCGACATTTTGCAAAGCAGGTGGAGGCTCCCAAGCAGTTGCTGAGCTGGAAGCAGTACCATTGAAGTTGTGGTGGACTCGTTAACCTCGTGTACGCCACTGACGGCTGCAGCTATGCCTGATAGGTACCAATGTACTATCTAGAATTAGGTTTACGCTGCAGGCGTGTGGGTATATCGTCTTTACTGCCTCCAGTGGGCCTCTGCTACGTTGAGCAATCTGTAGTGCTGCTGTTCTGGATGCTGACACTCCGTTGGGCCACGTTATCTCGGAAAACAATCCATTATGTGTGCTAAAAAAGGATTATGTGGCGCGTTTGGCCCAACGCAGCACTTTGAAAACCCCAACACCCCTGTCAGACCCCCTGTCAAGTCACCCATATGGGGGTGGTCCGTTTTCACAAACCCCAACACGTTGGGCCCCCATTTGCACATAACGAACCTTATATGTAAGTAAAATTGCTTGAATGATCGCGCGTTTAGGATAACGCGGCAAAAAGTTCTGCTGTCAGGCCCGGTGTGAACACCCCCTTACGTGATGTCTGTGAGTTTAGCGTTTGGCCGCGCTTGCCAGGGCCCTTCGCGCAACCTTCCGCTAAACTCCGCGCAATACAAACTCGCGCAACCAGTTTAGTTTAGCGGTGCACCCTGCCCCTGACACAAGGAAACAGGGTGTACCGGTTTCCCAAAAACGCTACCCTGTGTGTAGTCTCGCCAGGAACTAGCAGTGCCGCATCGGGTGCTTACCTGCCAAGCTAACAAACTAAACCAGTGCATTTCCCGCATATTGGAGGGTGATAATTTTGATACGGTACCGCTGAAAAGCCCGCGACGTCAGCTTTCGTTCCGGCAATTTCCGGCAAGCCCGATGCGGCCTTCAGGAGACAATTCCTGAAAAGGTATAGGCCTCGACGCAGGCCGCGTTGTTGGTCCCGATTTCAGGACCCTGGCAGGCAAAGGGTTAACCACTGGTATCACTATGTTGTAATAAGATTGCAGAGGCTGAAGCTGCCGTGTCTGCCAACGAAAAGGAGTAGTAATGCACTAGTGATGCATATGCATGTGCAGCTGAAGCTAGGCGAGCTTCGGGGCCCCCAAACCCTTGGCTCACTGTGACATGAAGGTGTCTGGCCAGTTGCTGCCCTTCTGCTGGGCTGGATGTTGCATCAAAGCTCCACTGTGATCATCAGTGCTGGGTCATGCGGGCTGTTCCTCCTGCTGGGCTGGGCTGCTGTCAACAACACTCTGTCTGGGCTGATGCAATAACTCTCTGCCTGCAAAAGCACAAGGAACATACCTGCAGAACAGCGCAGCAACAAGATGTCAGCACGGCAAAGGAGAGGGGGGTCGACCCCTGCCCCAGTGCAGGCTTATGACACCCTGTTGCTGGCCCTCCTCCAACGTGTGACCTTGTGTGACTGGCACCTGTTTCAAACATTTGCAGCTGTTGCACACGTGACAAGATCAAGTGAGATATTGAGGAAGTGAAAGAACAAAGAGAGAGGATAGTCACACTGTTTGATGGTCTGTTGCTGGGTATGTGTTGTATGTGCTGTTTTGGGGTGTGCTTATCAGCAGTGACGATCGGTTGTGACTTGTTGTCGAAACGAGAGCATCGGCCAGTGTTTAGCTAGTGTGTTGTTGTGTCTAGTCTAGTGTAGTTCATGAACCGGGCTCAAAGTGAGTTCCCCAAGTTGATCGCATCTGGTCACTAGTTGGCCGGGCTCCTAGTCCGAGACAGCATAAGCGTAGATGCTTGCTAGCTTGCTAGTTTGTTTGTGTCCGGTATGTGGCGGCAGCTAAGTCTACTTAGAATGCACAAGGCTCCAGCGGTTCCAGTTCAAAAAACTTTCTCCCCAAACTGATGAAACTGATGCTGCAGCGGCTGAAGGGGGAGACCACCCGGTCGAAACCGTGGTCTTCACTTGTACCCCTGGCTTGACGTGGCCTGGGCAAGAAAGTGTTGGCCAACGACGCATTGGTGCGTTGTAATAAGATCGGTATCACTATGATGACAGCAACGCCGTTACCTGCACCGTTAGTGGCTGCCACTGCCGTTAGACAGCGTTAGGCACCGCCGCGGTACCGCTAACGGCGGTAACGCCCCCTAGCGGTCAGCTTAACGGCAGTTAACGCCGTGTTTAACGGCGTTATGGAAAAACGTTAGCTGGTCGTTAAGACCGTTAACGAGCGCTGGCCGCAGCGTTATCAGCGTTAACAGTGTTAACAGCGTTAAGCTTGCAGAGGCACCAGATAACGTATATGTCAGCATATGCTGTCGGTTTGGTCTGGGCCAGGCCTGTAGGAAGTGCTCTAGAGTGATACTGATGGGAGTTGAGGCAGCTGTACTGTCACTGCCGTCAAAACGCACGCACTGTTTGTAGCAAGTAGTACTTACAGCCCACAACAGCACCGACAACACACCACCAGGCATTGTAGCTGGAAATGCCATTGTCCAAGGCCAACAAACACACTCCACAACCACCGCTGCTGCTACAAGAACCACAACAGCACAACACCTACGCCGTACTGCCCAGGCAGCCACAGCTGCCCACCGCAAGCTGCCCACCGCAGAGTACTATAGTATCATGCAGAACATCTGTGTTGAACACACTGCACCCAGCAGTAGCGCACTGCTACAAACTTGTCGTGGCATCCGGTACTCAAGTGATGACACCAGCACTAGTATCAGCAGCAGCATCACCTTGAGCGTCTTATGCAGTAACTTACTGCCCGTTGAACAGGCGCTCTTGTTTACGGGGTAGCGAAGGTGCTCTTCCTCCCTGCAAAAAAGAACAAACACCAACGTCAGCTGCTGCATTGCTAGTGCTGACAAGGGCGCGCAAGCTGCTGCACTGCTCCTCCTGCATCCAAGGCTGCTGCTTCTGCATCCTCAGCATCTGCACCATGAACCGCAAGCATTCCAACAGCACACACCCTTTGTGGCTGTACCTTACCTGCTTCAAAATGCACCGTTGCACAGAGAGTCCAGCACCACCCGTTGCACACCCTTGTTGGCAACGTTTCCTGCGCATGCCATACGGCAAGTCAGAAGTTAGTTGTTGGTCACATGGCAGCAGTGGGGTCCAAACTTGATGTGATGTACATGCCCAGTGCATACCACCCAGCACGCTCGCAGCTGCTTCATGCATTGCCAGCCTTGTCCATAGTCATGTAGGCTGCTTGCAACTTGCCTGCGACCACATACTGCCGCTGCAATCATATCATTCTGGGCAAGGGGACATGTTGGCTGCCGTTGCTGCAGCCAGCTTGGTCACCAGTTCAGCGCCTGCACAGCAGTTGTGCCAGTGCAGCAGAGTGACAGGATTGACGTAGCAAGCAATGTGCTGAAGTGAGCAGCAGCACAGCCTAGATGATCCCAACTGCTGTGGACAACAGCATGTGTCCCATGCAGCAGCTCCTGACAACTGTACTGGCGTCAGCCTCTCTATGGAGCATCTTGTGAATGAGCGGCATTACGTTAAAGGAACAGTGCAACAGAGCAGCTGCAGGTACACTTGTGATACTGTCTTGCACCTAGACTGCTGCAACTACCATTGCCCACCTGCTGCTCAACCCCAGAGCTTGGGCACGCAGCCATCGCGGACGGATCCTCGTCACTGCAATATGCGTGCATAGATCAGGTCACTCTGCAGATATCTCCAACGATTGCTGCAGCTGTGCCTGTGTGTGGTGCATTTGCCTGCAGCAGATCAGTGCTGACCTGCTCAGCTCCTTGCACTCAAGCTGTCGTGGCCGCATCAGAGAATGTTGTGTCTCTTTGAAACGTTGGTCGTAACTGGCGACGTAGCGGAAGGCGCGGTGGATGGTGAGAACGGCCGATGAAGGGATGATCTGAAAGGTAGTCAGAGCTCTTTCTGCCGTCCAGTGCCAGGCGGTGGCTGCAATGACTGTATCAAAGCCGGAGCATTACGGATGGCACGGTCCATCGTAGGAAACCTTGGCCTATGCTGCGTTGTTCAACCCTAGGGTCACTGGTCGGTAGATCAGGACCGTGATCGTTCAACGGTTGTGTTCGTCTTTCACAGCAAGAAGACCTGACATAACAGAGAAAGGTTGCATATCTCTCCTTTCGACAAAGCCTGGGGAACCACAAACAGCAGGCACACCCTGTCCACCCCCCCCCCCCCCAGCGTGTCTATGAGGTCGGTTGACAATCACTACGTAAGCATTCGAGGTCTTTCATTGGCACGACAGCAGCGGAATGCATCGATGATATCAAAAGGTTGCTTTTCAGTATCCTTGAGGCACGTATCAGGCTACAGGCACAGCAGCAGAGGCTGCAAGCTGCAACTCTTGCAGCTGGGCTGCTCATTTGCGGCAGTGTGGTGCTGATAAAGATTTTGTATGTCCTGTTTAGGCAAAATGAAGCCATCAATGAGACGGTAACACTCGCGACCTGCCCAATAGGACCTCCAGAGGTGCTATTGGGGTTCGCGACCCCTTGTGCGAATCGACCTGGGACGCGGACTCTCCTGTGAACCGCGATCGAGGTCGCAACCCAGGCTGGTGCCTCAACCTCCGGGTCGCAACCCCTGTGGGAAACGGGCCCAGCAGCTGCAGCAGAGCTCCTTGGGTATCCCCAGACAGTTGCAGTCCACTACTGCACTGATTCATACCTAGTAACAGTGGCCTGGAGCACCCTGACTCATTATAGACTTATGAACTGTTGATTATGTGAGAAAGTGTATGCAGTGCAGCAGGGCACACGGGAGTGCTGTGTGCAGCTGCATGGCATGACTGCCACCAGGCTTGCGTGCTGATGCAGGGTGAAAAGTTGAGGTGGGCCTGACTTGGGATTGCAACAGGTCACACCGCACTGCAAAGACTATTCAGAACCACGTGCCTGAAACAAACAACCTACACTTGATAATAACTGGATTATGTGAGGCTGGCCTAGCATGACAAGCAGCCCGTATGAGCAATGCCCCCAGCCCTGCTAGAAGAACTCCCTGTGTCACTTTCAACTAATCCCTACCCTAACAATCTGCTGCAGTGGGGTGGGACTTGGTGACACAATTGAGTAATACGAGGAAGTGTGGGTGGGCAAGGGGTCCACCACAAACCTGACAATCCGGGGGGGGGGGGACACCAGGTCTCAACTGGCTAGGGGGAAGGGTTCAATCGCGAAACCAGCCTATATCAGACCGGGGGGGGGGGGGAGGAGCAACTGAGCCTCCCCCCCCCCCAACAGAGCCTCTCCCAAGCCGCCTTGATCACTACAAAAGGAGATGACGGCAGCCTCCACCAGTGCCTGCTGCGCACCTGCAACAACAGACCCAGCATTACAACCTTACACTCACATGGTAAGAAGTAACTGTGAGGGGGGGGGGTCTTGGGCCATTTGAACTTTTTTCACAGGGTTCAGTAACTTTTCTGTTTGCAGCCCATTTGATCTCGTATGCTGCTCATAATGAAGCTTACATCACATACTATCAATTGCAAGCCTTTGTGTAGCCTCACAATACATATCAAGCAACCTCCAGGCTGACAAAGGCAGCAGCACAGCGGCGGTTGACTGGCGGTTGAGGGCAGTGGCCCCGTATGTTGGCTGGGCTTGATGTAAAGCAGTGCAGAGTCATGTCAATGTATTGTGGCAACATAAGGATGTCTTTCTGTTGAGCACTCTGGGGCGGACTGCAGGATGCAAAGCACCACTGATTGATCTTGAGATCACTGTCCCATGCATATCAATCATCGTGGGGCCTTGAATCGCAGCTTTACGGGGTTTGGGGGGGGGGGGGTGTCTGGGGCCGTTTGAACTTTCTCTGGATGGTGTCCTCAACTTTACTTTCTGCCCCCCCCCCCCCTTGGGTCATCTACACAGCATAAGGCATGTTTGGCGCAGACTAACCTAGACAAGTGCAGCCAAGGGTGATGGGGGTTCCTTTGCCAGTGCAGCATAATGCATATCAGATGCTAGTTACATATTATTAGTTATATCATTAGTTACATATACTTGTTGAGCCAGTCCTTTCGTATGCATCTCACATATGGGGACCCGCGATATTTGCTAAGCGCCTGCAGAACACGCCTTACGATACCCAGGCCGAGAAGGTACACACATCGTTCTTGCGCATCACGACTGGGTCTATCAAAGGCATTGCCACTGATGTCGTGTACAGGGACATGCATCGTCGACCCATTATGTATCACTGGGTGGTGCTGGCTGCGCGATGGTGGACAAAGTTGTCTGATGCTCGTGACGATCAGCCGAGATCCCTGGCGGGGTGTGTGTGGCGTGAGGATGTAGCGCTTGCACTTGCAGGTTGTCGGGAGTGTTGGTCCTCTTGTTTCCTGCAAACTATGTGCTCGTTGCAGTTGCTTGCTGGTGACTGGCGGCAGCAGTCGCTTGACTGGGTGATGCAACAGAGGTGGGAGGAGTCTGCAGTGCAGGCCGCGCTGGCTGCCCTATTCAGGGCCCGGTGGCGAGGTCTCACCCAAGGTGACCCGCGTTCCGCCCCTTCTATCGGCATTCACAAGCTTACACATCATGCATGGGTCTACCCGCTAGATCCTGGCTTCAATCCCTTCTCAAGGGACGATGCGCCTCCGCATATCAAGTTGTGCCTGCCCTTTGATGTAGCGCGTAACCTTGCCCAGTTGCGTATTGGTTCAGCCCACCTTGAAATAGAACAGGGACGTAAGCGAAGGGTCTCTGTGCCCCGTGCTGACCGCCTGTGTCGAGTGTGTTGTGGAGAGGATGCTACCCTGGCCCACCGCCAAGCTGTACTGGCAAGGACAAGAACTAGTCGTAATGTGGAAGACTTGAAGCACTTCCTGTTGGAGTGCCCTGTTTACGATGATTTGCGCGCCGCTTGCCCGGCCTTCCCCCTGTCTGATGCTGTGGTACTGGACGACCCTGAATGTGTGCGATCAGTGTTTCAACATGGAGAGCAGTCTGCGTTGGCATACACTCTGTACAAGATGAAAGTGCGCCGGGCGCGCCTTCTTGGGCTGACTTTGGGCATCTGACCTGACAAGGGGTATTTCTTGGTGCTGCTGCATGCTGGATCCTAGCTGTTTGCTTCCCACTTCTGTACAAGGTTGTCGTGTTGCCTCAGGATGTCAATGAAGTCTCCTTTGCTGTCTTGCTTTGAATCAGGCTACTATCTGGTGTAGGTGGTGCAAACCACTGACGGGGATCGGGGTTTTTCCCCACCTTAGTGTTTCAACCGGTTCAACCCTGGCAGGCAATGCCATTGATGTGTGGCGAATGTGTCTGCGTGTAACATTTTCTTCCCCATATTCACTTTGAACGGAATAACTTGGAGCAATTCCTGTAGTCGGTAGCCAGCAAGTCGTCCTTGTCATAAAAAGCCGGCTGACATGGTAAGAAAAAAGCGAACTGTTGAGTGTTTTGTGCTACCAGCCAGGGAACCGTGTCTATGAATGCCTCATATTCCGGATACCTTTGAGCCAGGCACTTTGGATGAGTGATTGCAGAGGATCCCCAGAACCAGCCTTGTTCACGACGCACTGCCAGCTCCTTGTGAACATTTTGGGCTCGGCCTGATGCAAGGAACCGTCTGCCCCCGCTTTCTGCCATGCTGAGCATTTTCATGTAAAATGAAGGTGGAAACAGCACATAGGAAAAATGCCATCCGCCAGGCAAGGCAGGTCGGGGGTCAGATGGGGATGTTGCACGCCAGCTGAAGGCCTGTGGATCTTGTTCCCTTAAGTGCCCCAGAGTGTAAAAGAGTGGGAACCGAAAACTGAAGGGGTTGGTGTCATAACCGGCTTTGAAAATGTACCGGTGGTCTATCAGCCACATCACGGCGTTGGATTGGATGGGCAGCTTTACTGTAGGCTCCAGCTTGCAATGCTTCAAGTGGTACAAAAAATCCTCATCAGGATTTTCATCTGCAACACATGGGTAGGCAGCAACACAAACAGTAAGGTTGTGTCTTGCTATCAGCTACGTGTCAGCCATGGAAACATATGCAGATAATGCATTACCCGAAATGGAGCATAAGCACTCACCGACATCGCCATGTAGCACAATACTGTCGTCAGGGTACTCAGTGAATGTTCTGAGCAAAGGTGTCAGGATGTGTTTGAAGTGATGGTTTTCGTGACCCCACGTGTCCGTCGTGGCGGTAGCAGTAGTGTCTGCCCAGTCAAAGGGATGACCGTAAGATGTGTCATCTATCACGTGGTGCACAATTTGTGGAAGAAACTCTTGCAAGTGCCCCTTGACACGCTCCAACATCATTGGCTTGGGTGTTGAGCTAAAATCAACACGCCCTGTTTCACTGATGAAATGGAAGTCCACCAAGTCTTTGTATGTGTGCAGGCGATACAGCAGCAAGGGGGTCTCAAAATTGAACCTGCTGCTCCAAATGATCGTGGCGGGGTTGTCCCTACGTTCACCACTCAGAATCCCCTTGTACTTGGTGCTTCCACAGTCTAGCTTGAACTCAAAGGGGCGTGTGCTGTTTATTGGTGCAATCAGGCTGAGGTACTTGGCTGCGTAATCAGCTGTGCTGAATACGAAATCTGTCATGGACTTGCTCAACCACACTGGGTCCAGTGTTGCCATTCGTTCAGCCAGCCCTGGCTGCGTCAATGGATGATCATAGACGAACTGAGCATAAGCTTTGTCGCTGAAAGGGTAGCCATGGTGGGGACAGTGAGCATTGCGTGGCAGCCTGGGGCTGACCATACTGGGCAGGTCTCTGCAGTAAGCTGTGACAACAGAGACAGCTGCCCAGCAAGGCATGCCACAATAAGGAGCAGCGTGAGGAGCTGTTTTACAGTGGTGCAGTTTGCATGACCACGGATAACTCTGAAAATGTCTGGTTGATGTTATGCATGCCCGGCCATGCCAACAACCCCCACTCCTCACGACACTGCTACTGCATTGGACGATGCAATAAAAGGTCGACTCACCGAGCACAAACATCAGAAGCCATCTGGGCGTAGTGAAGAATTGAAGAGACGCTGCCATGTCGGTTTCAGACCTGGCCAGTTTTATGCACGTTCAGACCACTAGACACAAACCATGCGATGGTCAGTCTTTGAAGCACATGGTCCCGACGAGGATATTACCGCTTTTCAAGCTCACTGACATGGCAGTTACATGGCAGCGTTAGTATTGGCTAGAACCCAATGGGCTATGACCCTGATAACTGTGACGCGGTGCAAAATTTTACGACATGTTGAATTTGCTTTCAAAATATGCGTGTCCCAACCGCTCCCGAACGGAGGCCGCCTCGGCGTTGCGATAACGGCGTTGCGAGAAGCGTCAGCCTGGGGCAGGGCAGGGGTACTGATATACTCGGGTGCAATACATATAAGATCGTGCCTGCTTTGCATGGAGGGCATGCAGAACGAACACTTTCGCCCTGGGATCTGCTACCACGTTCGAAGGCGAATTGCCCGGTGATCGCGATGAGTGAAAGGGGGGAGCAGGTCCCATAACAAACGGCGGGGAGGGAAAGGGGCTGACCCGCCCCTTCCCCCCTCTCTTGAGTGATTGTGAGTGCCTTGAAGTCATCATGTGCTCAGCAGGCTGAAGCACAACCGTGCATATATTATGGCATGGTATGGGCCTTTGGTGCCTTTGCTTCCTTTGCTGCTTGCAGAAGCCTTTAAAAGCTGCCACAATGTGTCTGGCTCACACAGGCCGCAGCTTACTTGCGATGTGCAGTCCTCTCTTTACACAGTCAGGGATGCTTTGACAAGCGACTGCGATGTTGAACATTTAATCGTGCCTTTTGAGCTGCTTTGTCTGCGCATTAACTGCAGTATGTACTGCATGTATACATACATCTGACACCGACCTGGCAAGTTCTTGCATCACACCTTGGACAAAAGCTGTGGATCATCAACATGTAGGGAGGGCGGAATGTACGTGAGTACAGTCCATTCACTGCTGGGCTGTGAGCTTTGCAGTGAATGGACTGGGTGGAGCAAAAGATGGATGAATATTATAGGCAACCTGCAGCAAGACCAGCAAAAAGACCACCCCTTCCCTCCGCCCTACAAAAGACCTACACGGCAGCTGCCATTCACACCAAGGTCGAGGTCGTGCATATATGACACAGCTGCAAGCTGGCAGTGTTGTGATGGCTTTGTCCCAGTTTCCTCAGGAGCCCCTGGCTTGTGTGCACGGCTACTGTCATGCCTGCCGTCCTGTGTATGGTCACTCCTGTGGGACCTTTAATGGCAAAGCACTAAAAGGGCTGCCGCCTATTGGGGTTGTGCAGCTGCCTGTGGCCGAGCTTTGACTTGGGTTCACCACAAGTGCAGTTGAGCACCCCAACTTGGGGCAGCAGGCTGCTGAGCTCATTCACTGCTGAATGCTGGTCCTTTCATGACATTTCAATATGCCGATCTGTGTCGGTGTTCAGACTCCTTTATCGGGGCGGCCAGTGAATACTGGTAGGGTGTGCATGGTTGCGCTGCGCTGGCAGTCGCTTTAGCACACCAAGGAGGTGTGTGGGTTCCACTATCACGCTTTTTTTTGGTCGGGCACTGGACTCGTCCTGGTATAGGGTGTAAGGTGATTTCATTGGTGTGAGGCTTTGCCTTGGGCGCCCGGCAGTTGGGTTCACCTGTTGTGTGTGTGGCCGGCCGGTGGGATTAGCCCCCCCCCCCCCCAGCAAATGCAAAATGGCAATTCAACAAGCCACAGGGTGTGTAATACAGTGTGCACTCACACACTTTTATCCAAACATTCCAACCATGGGCTCATGGTAGTAGAAATAAGGAGGCACAAATCCAGGGCAAAAACAGGGGAGTTGGGAGCTAGTGGGATGTAGTGTCAAGGCAAGGCAGACTAGGGGATTTTGCTGCGCAGGACACAAAAACATGGAAGGGCTTGGTAAGGGCCAAATTTTCCTTCAGGTTCCACTGTGGATTATGCCGGGTGGTGGCCTGGCAGAATGTTGATTACTAAGCCTCTCAAACCCTGCACAGGGCTCTCGAACACTGCAGTGCGGTGTGCGCGGTGCACTTTCGTGAACACTGGAAGACAACTTGAACTTCAACTGAATTGAACTGAAATTCAGTTCAACTTCTGAATACTGGCCGCCAGTATGCAGAACCGCGTGCAGGCCAGTGCAGGTCATGGCCTGGGAAGGGTGATCACTGAACGCATGCAACGGGAGCGCTGTCAACTGCTGCAGGTGGACCATGCCGGATAGGCAGGGTGCACCGCTAAACTAAACTGGTTGCGCGAGTTTTACTTGCCGGGGTTGAGCGAAGGTTGCGTGAAGGGCTCTGGCAAGCGCAGGCACACGCTAATCACTATGGGAAGGGTACCGGTGGTATCTGTGCGGTAACTGCCTAAAGTGCCATTATTGGCCGGTAATGGCCGGTGGCCTACCGCCTCGTACCGCTGGCTGATGCAGCGATGCCGGCACTTACCGCACGATACCGGTCCAAATACCGGCACTTACCGCCATTTTACCGCATCGGTGGACAACGGTAAATGGGCGGTAAGTGCGTTAACTACCGGTAAACCGTGCGGTATTCGACGGTATGTGCCGGTAACTTGCTCAGCCAGCGGTAGGGGTTTCTGGGCTGTTTTAGGCATTTTTCCAGGCTGTATGTGGGCCAGCATGCAGGGTTGTTGTATTCACGACCCAGTGGTTGCCAGCTCATACAGTAGACAGCTGCTGATACTGCAACAATGCTGCAGTAGCTTGCTTCCTCCAGGCAATGACACAACACTACTTACAGTCAGACATGCCTTCCCAACTTCATGCCACAACGTCCCACCAGGCGGTGGATGCCATTGCGTAGAATGCCAGCAACCATGCACTTCACATTCATGGCTCTAGCCAAGACCACACAAGCCCAACATCAAACAGCAGATGCAAGATACAGCACAACACACATGCATGGTTCAAACACTGCGCCGTGCTGTGCGCTGGCAGCGGTGACAAATTGCCAACATTCTGGCCACTGCAGGAGGGGCAACCAACAACCTAAGCACCACATCAGCAACAGTCGGCGAGTCCTGCAGCAACTGCCAGTGTTGTACAGTGCAACAGCTGACTCTGCTCTTGCCAAGGGGTTGACGGCGCTTTTCTCTGCCTGCAAGCACATGACAAAGCACCAGCCTGAGCTGCACCATTGTGTGACCCTGCTATCAACAGGGGGAAGGTAAGTGGAACAAACATCTGACTCTGCACACAGCAGCTGCCGGCGCCAGCTGCTGGCAGGGCACAATACCTACAGGCACTGCCGCTGCGCTGCTGCTGCAACTCACAGTGTCTGATACATGCCCCCACTGCTGCAGCTGTGCCTGTTGCAGCACACCCTTTTGCAGCACACCCTTTTGCAGCACAGTCGTTGGCGCTGATGCTGTGTGCGCAGGCCTGAACACCAGCGTTGTGAACTGCCACTACTGCGTACCTCTGCTCTACCAACCAACTGTGACCCCATGCTGCTGCTGCTGCGCACCATGACAACACAGCAGTGACATGGTGCCGATGCATCCCTACTAAGCACAAACCTGGCTGCAGCTGCCCAGATGCGACATGCTCCAGTCACAGACGAGGCTGGAGCATGCTGCGACATAATGTCTGTCCAAGACACTCCCATGCGCCACTGAGCAACAGATGCCATCAACCTCCCTGTTATTCTTACCTGTTGTATACCAGTCGTAACTGAAGACCAGCACAGCTTGTGGCACAACCCATGAGATGCAGGATTCCCTGCGCGGATGAAAATGGAAATCGTTACCAGTGGAGAAGTGGTTATCAGTACGAGCCAACTACATCTTGCCATTGCTTCAAGCTTTGAGGCTGTTGCTTGCCCAGCTGAGCATGTTGTATAGACAAGGGCACTCCCACCTTTTGTGCGTAACAAGGACTGATTCTCCACATCATCTTGCACAGGACAGCCCGGCTGAACCACTGCCACTCATCAAGCGGTTGCTGCAGCCGAGCTCCAGAGATGAAGCAAGACTTGCAGAGAGGGCCAGCACCTGCACATGAGTTGCCCAAGTGCAGCAGCAGCAGCAGCAGCATGAAGTGAGACAATGAGCCTGAAGCAGGCATCAGCACAACATGCAGAACATCCCAGATGCAGTGCACAGTGTGGATGCCTCCCTGCAGCCTTCTTGTGTGCAGTTGCTCTCAGTTGGCCCTTACAAAGAGCCGTTTTGGTGTGGGACTTTGGATGGGCAAGACTGCGGATCCCCACAGAACGTCTGTTGATAGTAGCAGAAGGATGCAGGGCTGCAGGGTGGTCTAAAGCACGGACTGCTTGATGCGTACCTGTTACCTGAGTCTTCTCAGGCCCTCCAGCACAGCCTGCGGGTGATGACCCTACACCGACTTCCACGGGCTTTTCAACTGCCAGATCTGCATACACACTTGGCGAAGGCCTGCAACTGTGCCTGTAGCTCCATGGACGAGGCAGCAGATCAGTACAGTAGCTGCATGCTGCTCTGGGGCTGTCCAAGCAGTATCACCAGGCGTCTTGATGAACGAAACCTTGCGGATAGTCATGAAAGCTTGGACAAGACGCCGCGGACTTGACGAAGGCACGGACAGATGACTGATCTGGAAGGTAGTTAGGTGCCATTTGGACCGCACAGCACCAGGGTCTGCGTGTAGCGACTCCAAGCATACTTGCGTCTGCAAGGCATTGTGTTCCTTGCATCACAGGACGTGCTGCGGGCTGTTGAAGCCACTCTCTCACTCTTGTGGTTCAAGAGCCCGAGGCCTAGCCTCACACCGATGAGAGTCGCCTAAACACCCTTTGTACTCAGGAGGTGCCCAGCGCCCAGACCAAACTCGCATGGGAGTTGAACCCGTACACCCCCCACATGTACTACAGCACTTAGGCCATGCACACGCGACTGAGAACAGCCGTCCCAACATAGGGCTTTTCGGTGGGTGGGCCGGAATTCGAACCCGGATCTCTCCAGCATTAGCTTTCCCCATTAAGCTACCTCCCTGTTCATTATCCCCAGAGGGGACCTGCAGTGCAGTAGGGCTTTGTGCTACGAGACCTACAGTGCAGTGGAGTGTTAGCAGCTGTGCTTGCAGGCAGGGCTGAGGTTGCGTGAACCTTGTGTGTTGCAGGTGGTCTGCTGCTCTTGCGAAGGAGGTGGCGCCTTAAGTTGCACTGGAGGGACATGGTTATGGGTCCCTGAGCTTACATGGTGTGGGCTGGGTCTTTCGGGGATCTCAATGTAACAACCAATGAGTGAGTGAGTGAGTGCGTGCATGCTGCTACCTGCTGTCAGGGCGGCCCGAGTCGCCTGCATCCAGTGTTTGCTTGTGGTATGTGCATGTGCTTTCTCATGGACAGTTCCTGTTCATGTGCTTTTCACAAGGCCGCATCATTTCATGCTCTATGCCTTGCCCATGGACAGTGCTTCGCTTGCTTCATGTCATGTGCATGCATGCCGCTTGCTCAACCCTTGTTGTGCCCATATGTGCCCTCTGTCCTATCACTGAACCTGACTGAAGTTTTGGTGGCGCCTATGTTACTTTGGGGGGCATAATGGATTGGTGTGCCCTGTTGCCAATGGTCGCAGCTTAAGTCCCGATTTGACGGGGCCTCTGTAACAAATCACACACAGACCTACAGGCCTGGCTGGAGCCAGCCTGTGTGTCTCACTGGCTTGCCAGCGTTCTTGAACAACTTCCCCTTGGTTGAGGCAACTATTGAGTTGTACTGGCCTGCAAACACTTTGCACAATAGGGGACTGAGATGGGCGGCATTGGCAACTGCTCAGTTACGGCATGTGCATGCAGGCAATGCCTGGAAGGCATAGTATTTACAGTTTGTTCACAGAATGCTCATAAGCATGCAGTGATAAGCTTTTTGACAGATCCATCAACCCAAAAACAACAACACATAAAGGGGTGTTCACACAGGGGAGTTCATTTTGATCAATTCGCGACCTCTGACAGCTTGCAGGTGTCATCCAAGGAGCGGTCATCAAACACTTGACAAGTTCTTCTTGCGCTGATTAGTGTGCTTATTGAGAGACGAAAATAAAAAATAAAAACCACAATTTCTCGCACATGCAGCGCTTTCCTGCAGCGCCGTCTGCACCATTATTTTTTACAAAAAATACTGCACCGTTTTGGTTTCAGGTCCCCAAGGCACCCATAGCAGCCCTCTAGCCCCCCCCCCCCCATGTTATAACATGTTACAGCAGCATGGGTCAGTTGTGGGTGACTGCAGTAGAGCCTCGCCTTGCCTGCTGTGCTCTGTGCTGCCAATAAGCGCTGCAAGGGGATGGCTGCATGCGGTCTTTCAGCTTCTCATGCCTTGCCAAGGCTGCACACCTGCGAAGGTGCATGATACAGCTGTACAGCGACACAGACATGCTGTTGTTCCCACTGCTGGTAGACCGCACCCCCCAGCTGCATGCATTTGGTGCTGCTGCTGCAGCAAGTACAGCTATTCCTTGTCAAGGTCGTCTGTGCTGCTTGGGCTTAGCGAGCAAGGGTAGGACAGCATCAGCTTCCCTCCATGCAAGCCCTACTGTCAACTGCAGGGACCTCGTCAGAACAGCAGGCCCGCAGCTGCACACAATGTTGAAATGTTTATTGCAGTTGTTTGCTGCCAGTTTGGGAGCTGCATCGCCCCTGTAGCTGCTGGCCTAGGCAATCCAGCGCGAGCCCATGAAGGACGACGTGCCGCCCAGCAACTAAGATCAGTGCTTGCAAATACCGTCAAAATGTTAATGGTGGGACTACTGTGTGCATGCACGCTGTTTGCGGCTATTTCTCGCAGACTGGAAGGTCGCTAGGAAGGTTGACTTGGAAGGTTGGTGAAAGCCTGGTCCAAACCCAGCCTGGTCTGATTGTTTTCCTGTTGCTGCCTATATGAGGAAAGTCATATAATCAAATGGATGTTTTATGCATCATCCTGGCCCCGATAGGGACAGTTGGAAAGCGGCATAGCAGGGCTCCATGCTGTATAGTTTGTACTTCGACACACCTGTAATCACTTCAGTGCGTGGTGGCCATGCAGTATGTGGTTAAGCGGTTACCCATTGGATGGTACCATGCCTTTGGCTGGCCCGTCACAACCTAGTGAAACTACCATCTGACATAACATGCTCACCAGCCATGCCCTCTGCTGCTGATGGGGACTGGCAGTACGATGCAGGTTCCCCATGAATTTTATTATTTGTACGCACCACCGTGCTTATTCAGCGGTATATGCCGAGCTCCTTGGTGAGGGCGTGCATACTGCAATGGCTACACACCATATCAACGCCGTGCTCACTGCTTATGGCAATGACAGCACAGCTGTTGGGACAATCCCTTGGAAACTGCAAGGCACCAGATGTTCAAGATGAGGTGTGCTGGCCTGGCAGCTGACTCAAGTTCAACAAGTTGGCCGCTGTCCAACACTACAAAACTGACACTACAAAACTGATTTGGATTACACCCTGACCTATTGATGTGATCTGGCAGCATGTGTCACAGAAACATCACCGTGATTTGAGGGATGCAACCCATTTGGGGTAAGGCTGCTGAGTAACTGCTTGCAAGTAATGATCGTATCGACAGCAGCTCAGCAACAGCTGGTAACGCCGTTCTGCTTCTTGTTCAATGTCCATACTCAACATACTGATGACAGACTGGCGTATATCATCAGCGTTTGTGTAGTTGATGACGCCAGTGAGGGATTGGTCCAACCACTTGTCATGGCTGGGCTCTGACAACACCAACACCTTGCTGATGACCATGGGCAGGATACGATGCACCTCCAGGATGGTCTTGCCTCCATAGTAGTGCAGATTCAATCCAAGCTTTGATTGCCTATAACGCTGGAAGAGTTCGTTTCCCCAAGCACCTGAAAACTCGGTTTTCAGTGGTCTGGACAATGGTGCCGGCAGCTGCAGTGATGTCAGCTGCTGTAGTTTGGCTTCCCGTTTCCCATTGACAGCGCCAACAAACATGACGTCAATGGTCCTCTGTACTGCTGCATCCACAGGATTTTCTATGGTTTCGTCATATCCTAACGGGACATGGAAAGTATTGTTGATGCCATGTGCATTCACACCTTGATGTTTGCCAAAGAGTAGTCCCACACCATCTGAGCATGCCTGCATAGTAGTGAAGCAGTAAGCAGTGGTTGTAACAATCATGGGCTGCCACTTCATGGACACAGATGACATATATGATCAAGCGTGCTCAACTATGTCTGGCTGTGCGAGAGTAACGAGTGGGTGGCAAAGACGTGACGTCTTCAAGCTGGATGATCACCTTAATTTCTCGAAAAGGTCTGGCAACCACTGCTTGTCTGTGGTCAGCTGCTCAAAGTTGTAGCTGATGTACTTGGTGGGCAGCTTCACCCCCTCATGTGTCACAAAAAGTATGCAAGTGGCATTGGTCCCATCAGGTATGCTGCTGGCCATCCTGTGATGGATGCCAAGCCCGTCAAAGCTGTGATGCAAGGCCTCTGCCACATAGCAAAGTAAGGGCTGTTGTTGACTATAACAATGTCTTCTGACCTGCATATCGAGGTTTAATGAGTGTGAAGTCTATTGTGATCGTCAGCCCTGCAGAGATGCTCTTGCAAGATGATTGTCGGACCTACCTGAGGAAAGTCAATACAGTAGTGCCAGCGGGGACCAGGGACGTTCTTTCCCCAACAGGCGTGGCCATGCGGTGTACACTGGCCCGAGAGATGATGATGAGGTTGGAAGTATCATCCATGTAGAGAAGCGCCATCACAACTACAGCTGCAGCGACAGCCCATCTTTTGACGACTGCTCTTGTTCGTGCGGCAGGGGCGGAAAGCGAACTCATGACTACTGATTTTCCACATATGACGACAAAGCTTCCGCAAAATGCCTGAGGGTGACACAGTTCAGTTCAGTTCTCTGTCAGTGCAAAACCCTAAGAAGACCTGCGTGGTTGCAATGTAAATTAGGTGACGTTTCTACTGAGATTTGCAACGCGTTGCAACTCCTTGCGACGTCGTTGCAAACTCAGTTGAAACGTGATGTGCAGTCGCAACGACGTTGCAAGGCGTTGCAAAGTGGGGGGCGTCGCAAAATGGCCAAGGGGGTAGTACTGGCTTTTATTGAAGCGTCACAAGTGTGGTGATGCACTTCAAATATTTGAGCAATCATATCATTATGTTCTGGGCATGCGGGGTGGCCTAGAACGCTCTGGAGAGAGCGTGACAGCTCTGCGACGCTGTCGTTGCAACTCCTAGCAGAAACGTGACACCCTCATCGCGACTGGGTTGTTTTGCAACGAACCAGTCGCAACTGGCGTTGCAACGCGCCACAGTAGAAACGTACCCTATAGGGTCTTAAAGGCAGGGGGGCTCTCTGCCCCCTGGACCGCCGCCACCAGTTCTGCTGTCGTACGCAAAGAGAGACAGCAGCGGTGGTCAGGAAGTCGATGCAGACAACGGGGCACTGCTGCTCATGACGGCTGAATTCATGCACCTGACATTGCTCGACAGTGGTCAAACACCAAAACAGACTGCGCTGCTTCGAGCCTGCTTCGAGCCTGTTACCAGACAATTTGGAGTCATTCCAAGTCCTGACATACCAATGTCGGGCTTGCCACCAATGTCGGGCTTTTGGAGGCAGCATGAAGGGGTTGAACAGGAAGCACCTGCCACCAAGTCATGCTATGATCAGAAGGCTGTTGAAACAATGATGTATCGACGGTGAGCACGCATGCCTGTTCGGCATCTTCGGCATCATGGTACAGTTGCCGTGTGCATCTTCACTCTGTCAGTGCAGACCAGCCACAAACACGCTACAAAAGAGTGTCTTTGTAGCGCGTTTGCAGTGTGTATGTAGCGCGTTTGCAGTCTTGGGTACGCTACAAGTTTTTTGTAGCGTTGCCGTTGTAGCGTCAACTACAAGCGCGCTACATAGGCACTACAAGACCCACACAGTAGTTGGTGCTGTACACAGGCATTGAATAGTTACAGAAGTATCAAACAATAATACCAATGCACAAATGATTTTTCCTGGGTCCTTCTGGCAATCTTGGAGTATCCTGCTGGCCCTCAGGACATGCAGAGCAATGCACTGCAACTGCAGACGCTGCATGAAACAACTTACAACGCATGCAGGAGACATACTCAGACAACACTAGTTGGTGCTTCCACGGTCCAACCACACTGCAGTTGCTCAGCCAAGCCCAGCAGCATGCTTGAAGTGCCACAAAACGGGCAATGAGCTCATGCAGTCGACTGCTGACACAGCTAGGCTTTGGGGTCTGCAGGTTTGTAGTGTATGATACTCATTATTACACGTGTTTCCAGCCAGGTTCATCGCGCATGCAGCATGCTGCTAGCAGCGAATTGACCTTAGTGCAAGACAAGCAATACACCACCAGGCGACCAGTGACCTAGGACACTACAAAGCCTGGGCCAGTTACGGCCCTCAAAGCCAACAGCACAAGAAAAAGGTAACACAGGTAGCATGTTATACATATATTATACAAGCAACTCAGTTGGGCATTCCCCCTGTACCAGCTGCAGACCATGCTGCCTGGAACGGCAGGGTCTCAGCGCGCTGCCGCATCCTGCTGCTGTGGCGTGCGGCATTGAGTGGAATGACGAGATGTTAAATATATTGTGCTCATTGTAGTCTGGTTATCAACCGCACAAGAGCCCCTACCTCTGGGGGCGGGCTCCCCGCCCTATGCTCACTGTAAGGAGTGCCCCGGGCCCAACCTGCTAGGAAGACACGCTCACTTTCATCACCGTTCACCCCCCCCCCTCCCCCCGACACACACATCACTGTTTCCTTATGACTTGAATCTGTTCCCGCAAGGGTAGCGTTTTTTTGAAACCTGTACACCGTGTTTCCTTGTGTCACGGGTGGAGTTGCTCCCCCCCGGGGGGCCCTGCTTTTCAAGGCAAGTGCTGCTTGCTCCCCCCCCCCTTTCAGCATTACTATGGTGTTATTGCATGCTCCTGCTGTCATTGCTCCCAGTAGAGGGCCTACTTGCCACAGACAACCCCTGGTGGACCCTGAGGGCCTCCTGGCGCTTACAGATGCACATTCTACATCATAAGCAGCTAACTCCCCTAGTGCGGACCTTGGTCAATGGGCTGGCGGACCCATGCGGACCTAGTCAAAGTCCGCACAGTTTCAAAAACGGTTACTTGCAGGTTACATGCCTGTGAGGGTAACGAGAACGCTGCAGCGCTGCGTATGTTATCCTTCTATGTTGAGGCTTTCCTTTGTGCACTGTATCGTCGCGTATCGTTGTGAACTGGCACCTAGAGTCCCATCATACCTCCATCACAACAGCACGTTCAATCTGTGGAGACGATATCAGCTCGGTTACCCGCTTCTACGTGCTAATGTAGACCCTTAAGATTGTCATGGGTCGGGGCAGCAAAGGCAAACAAGCTCCTGCAAGCAAAGCAGGCACTGCAAAGCCATCAGCAGCACAGGTGCAGGAGCAGGATGCCAAGCACGATGCACACGTTCCTCAAAAGCGCAAGAGGGCCCCAAAAGCAGCTGCAGCACAGCAGTTTGATGATGACAGCGACCCAGAGCTGCTGGAAGACCTGGAGGACGGCGAGTGGGACCCAACAGCAGCAGACAGTGAGCTTGCTGACGACATCCTGGGTGGCCTTTACGACGAGTCGGAGGACAGCCAGGAGGAGTCAGACCAGGAGGCAGATGCACACCAGCAACGCAGGGAGCCAAAAGCCTCAGCAAGGTAATGAGCCAGCCAGACAGCCAGCCTGTGCCATGTCTGTTGGTTCCATGTCTGTTAGTGGTGTTGGCAAAGTGGGACAGGCAGTGATGGTGTTGCTGCTTTACAAGTGTTGAGGCAGTGTTGCTGATTCTATTTCACAACTTCCGTTTGTGTTTGTTCCTCCAGCCAGCACGCACACCCAAAACACACCTGATGCTTGGCACTGCTGCAGATACACACCAGCAGAGGTGAAGCAGCTGGTGGAGAAGCGACGGCTGGCCGGGAACAACAACACTGCAGGCCAGTATGAGGGCCTCCGCGTGCACCTTGTGGTGAGTGCACGCAAACTCAGGCACCCACAGCATGGCAGCGGCTGAGTAGAATGGCAGCGGCTGAGTAGAACAGCACACCCACTCCCCACACTTGCGACCGTTGGCTATAGTGCATGTCACAAGCATGTGCATGTCTTGCATCAATGTATCTTGCCATTAGCTGCACGCCTTAGTGACTTTGCGCTTGGTGCCTCTGTATGTGTTCCAGGCGTTCTGCGAGTTCCAGATGACTGCTGGACAGCCCCCCGTGCGACGCAAGAACCCCTTTGACGAAACCCTGTCCGGCTCAGATGGGCCTGACCTGGCCGCCAGGTTCCTGACCTGGTACATACTGGAGGGGCACCCAGGCCTGAAGGTGAGGAAGTCAAGTGGTGTGTGTTGGGCTTAAACTCTTTACCTGCACTGCCGGTGTGACAGCGGCATGGGGTACACTCAACAGGCCAAGGCAGCGCCTGGACACTTGTCAGCTGCAACTGACACACTTATGTTTGTTGTTGTGTTGTGATGTGGCAGGGCAAGGAGGCAGCAGACTTCAAAGGTACTGCCATGTTCAAGAGGGTCCACAGCATGCTGCAGGCGGTGTTCAGGGGCCGTGGCCTGCAACTGCGTGCAAAGGGCGGCAGCAGTGGCAGCATCATGCCCAAGCGCGGCCTGCTGGCATATGAAGTGTATGCTGAGGTGTACAAGCAGTGCCAGGCGCGCAGCAAGCTTCAGGCAGGGCAGATTGATCCGCAACACCTCGACCCGCAGGACAATACCCTGGCATCCACCTTCAGCACGTGAGTGATGCGCTTACGGTTACATCACCTGCATACATGCCTACATGCATGCATACATACAAACCTGTAGCTATGAAGCTCCAAGCGCTCATGCCAGCCACTTCCCACATCCCAATTAAGATGTGCTCAAGGGCAGGAGAGGTGCATGCTGGAGCTGTGCAGTCAACAGCAATGTGGTGTTGTCACCGCAAAGCATGCACCAAAGCAGCTGTGCAGATGCTGTGGCAGATCTACCCATGCCTCCCACTGACCTATGCTGTTTCCCTGTGCACGCCCTTGTTGTCGTGCTGTGATTCGCAGGGACGACCTTGTGAAGATTGCTGACCACTCGCTGGCCTCTCCCAAGGCCATAGACGCCAGGGACCTGAGCATGCTGCTAGCCATGTCTTTCACAGCAGGCAGGGGAGATGACGTGCGAGAGCGGCGGCTGTGTGAGCTCACACCACCCTTGCTGCGCACCTGCATAGGTGAGATACTGCATGCCAACTTCATTACGTATTTTCATCAGAAGGGATTTGCTTTGCTTAGCTGCAGCCACGCTGTTGATTGCAAGCCTGTGGCACAGGTTCTGACACATGTTGCTGCTGTTATTGCTTGCATGTCTTCAGGGCCTGCACACTGCTGGGTGATCGGCATCCTGCAGACCTTTGGCAAGAACCAAGGTGGCAAGCTGGCCACCAAGGGCTGCCTGAGGCACAAGGAGCCGCTGCTAGATGTGCAGTCTGCCCTCGGCCGCTACTTTGTGACCCGCTTCACACTGGGTGGTGAGGTGTTCCCTGACCCCTGCAGCCGGGATTTCCTGACTGTGAAGATCTGGCCCGGCAGGAAGGATTTCAGCAGCAGCCTGTCGTACGGCGGGCACAGGGCACGGTTCGCAAAGATCTACATGGCCCTGGACATACGCATCAAGAAGGTGACACATGCCCCCCGGTACCACACTGTGCGTAAAGCAGACGAGGCAGGCGTGCCTGAGGAGGTGGGTACTGGAGGGATCAAGTGGGCGAGGGGCAAGACATGGGCATGACATGCATTCTTGTTACACATGTAGCTATGATGCATACTGCATGCTCGTTCAGCTAGGATAATGTTGTACGCCCTGGTGATGCAGCTGCACACACAAAAGTGCCACTCTGCTGCTGCTATTGCTGCTGCTGCTGCTGCTGCTACTGCTGCTTGCGTGTGTATGTGTGTCTAGGACACCTGCCGCTTTGGCGGTTGGCGCTTGCACTCGTTGACAAGGGTGTACCTCCTGACAGCCCTCAAGCCTTCGACCCTGCTGGTCATGGGCAACTGGCCGCACGCCCACCCCTACGACCAGTACTGGAGGCCTGCGCTCATGGTCCTGACACCACAGCCCATCATCGACCTGCTGCTGCCCTGTGCAGCTGCCTTCAGGGCCAGCATTGCAGCTGCAGATGCCGCTGGGCGGCCAGTGCCGGTGTCAGCAAGGGGCATGGCAGACCTGTTGCCATACCTGGCAGGCGTGGTGTGGCAGGACTTCCTGGAGGTGGTGACAGACCCTGACAGGCCCACCAAGTACACCAACAACCCTGTCTACAACCTGCTGCTGAAGGGACCACAGGCAGCACTAGTCAGGTAAGATTGACAGCACACAAGCAGATGCAGGAGGGGGGGGGGGTAAGGGCCATAGGCTTTGTACATGCCCCTACGTGCAACCCATGGTGTTTACACATGCTGTGCTTGCAATTTTTGGAGTGCGCTGCTTTGCCACTGTTCCTGCCACTGCTGTTGTGTTGTGAATTATCCAGGGACCAGATGCGGCGCTTCAAGCTGGCCAAGGACAGTGGTGCCATTTGGGTGGACAAGCCTGTGACTGAGAAGGAGATGCTGGGCATGGCCCTTCAGGGTGTCACAGACATGCAGCAGCAGTTGCAGCAGGGCCTGCTGGAGCTGCGTCAAGAGGCACAGAAGCAGCTGCAGGCCAGCAGCACTACGGCGACTGCGGCTGCAGCCGCCGAGTCGTCACCACCACCAGCAGCAGCAGCAGCAGCAGGCGAGCCGCCACCAGCAGCTGCAGGCAGCAGCCATGGCCAGGTCGGATTGCAGCAGCAGAGGCAGCAGCAGCCAGTCTCTGAAGAAGAGGAACTGGCTGCTATCCTGCAGCAGCTGAAGTGTGGCCCAGATGGCCTCAGTGCTGCACAGTTGGCAGAACTGCAGCAGCAGCGGGAGGAGCTTGTTGCTGCTGAGGAAGAGGCAGCAGCAGAGGCAGATGGGGCAAGTGAGGAGGCGCCGGCAGCAGAAAGCGAGGTGAGCGGGAGTGCACTTCACACGGGTTTCTTCTGCAGAGACAGCAGGCGCGTGCCTACCAGCTATTCAAACTCAGTTGTGCTGCCTGAGAAGATCACCGCTTTTCAATCACACCTGGGCCGGCAAAGTGCTGACAATGCTCATCACCTCTGCATGTATGCCATTTGTGCATGTGCAGGAGCCAGAAGACATGCCCGAGGGGCAAGCCCGTGTGTTGCGGCAGCGGCAGCCACCGCGGCAGCAGCAGCAGCAGCAGCAGCAGCGCCGCCCACGCCAACAGCAGCAGCAGGGTCCAGCACAGCACAGCAGGCAGGAGGCAGCTGACATCATGCAGATGTATGAGGTTGAAGAGCCAGGCCACCAGCAGCAGATGGTCAGCAGCCCCATGTTTTACTCACCGGCAGGGGGGATGAGGCCTCGCTCACAGTTTGCTGCTCGCGCAGCCGTCTCCCCTGGTGATCACACCCACAGCTGGTGGCTGGGTGAGGAGGAGGAGCAGCAACAGCAGCAGCACATTGCTGGCATGTGTGCCGCACAGCCTTGGCGTGCAGGTCTGGTCCCACAGCAGCTGAAGCAGCAGCAGCCGCGGCTGCAGCCTGGCCATTCCATGGGCAACCAGCAGCTCTGGCAGCAGCCTGGTCCCACAGCAGCTACAGCAGCAGCAGCGGCTGCAGGCTGGCCACTCCATGCACAGCAGCAGCTCTTTCAGCAGCTGCCGCAGCAGCAGCAGCAGCAGCACGTCTTCCAGCAGCCGCCACAGCAGCTGCCGCAGCAGGAACAGCAGGGACAGCAGCAGCAGGCGACTGCTGCTTTGCTGCAGCAGCTGCGGTCGCATGTTGGCCCAGAAGGGCTCGCACTGCTGAATAGCCTTGAGCAGCAGGTGGCCAGCAATGCACGGGCTGGTTTGCAGCAGGAGCAGCAGCAGCAGCAGTCTGTCTTGCAAGCTGCTGCTGCTCTTCAGCAGCCCGCCCTGCAGCTGAGTGGCAACCCCTTTGGGTTCCTGGAGCCCACCATCAGCAGGTTGCCTGCGACAGCAGCAGCGCTTGGCTACAGGTCAGACATGGGACGCTCAGCGCAGGTCATGGTGGCATTGGGGGATTACATCGTAGGAAAGCTCTCAGAGCAGCAGGGAGGTCAGGGTTTGGGAGGCATGTTGGGGCCAGCGCCACCTGGGGCAGGCATGCAGCAGATACCTCCTGCTGCAGGTGCTGCTGCTGCTGCTGCTGCTGCTGCTGTTGGGGACGCAGCTGGGGGCGAGAGCAGCGTGGCTGAGCCTGGCCCTGTGCCTGCAATGAGCGCCTTCTCCACCTTCCGGCAGTACACCAGCTGGTACACTGATGAGCAGGCCCCCGGCTACAGCCAGACACGGATAGAGCTTGAGAAGGTAGGCTCCAGCTGGCGCAAGGGGTGTGACAAGCGCCGCTGGAGCGACCACAGGATGCTCTGGGGAGTTGTGAAGGGCAGGGCCAAGCAGCTGACAGCAGCACACAGTGCCGATGACATCGCCAGCTACGCAGATGCAGCAGCAGCGCTGGACTTGGAGTACAAGATGAAGCCCTCGGCTTACTTCACCAAGTACCTCAAGAAGAAGGGCACCAAGGTGGCAGCAGAGAGTGACAGCAGCAGCGGCCTGGCAGCTGCTGGCCAGGCAGCTGCAGCTGCTGGTGCTGCACGGCCCGGCAGGCCCAAGCGGCGCCGGCAGCAGGTGCAGGGGGAGGGGGAGGAGGGGGCAGCAGGGGAGGCACAGGAGCAGCAGCCGCCGCGGGCGAGGGCCAGGGCTGGCAGCAGGGCTGGCAGGGCCAACCAAAGGAGCAGGGGTTGTGGGCCGGCAACACGTTGTTAATAATTGTTTTGGGGGCGCAAGATGCCAGGTTGTGGTGCAAGTTGGTCGTTGGCTGATCTTGAAGTTGTTGTTGTGATCACCGAGTTTGATCGATCCTTCAGTCGTTGATGTTATGCGTCCGCATAGCCCCTTACCAGTTGCAGTATTGTTTCTGTTGTAAATTAATGATCGAACGCGCTGCATATATCATTGCTTGTGCTTTGGTGCCACGTCAGGTTTACTGGGTGACTGTCTGCTGTGAGCGGCCAAATGCAGTCCAGCACTGGGGGGGTGTGAGGGCATTGAGGAGGGGGTGCTAAGGCATGAGCCAGTCATGGTGGGGGCAGGGAGTCCGCACAGGTCCGCACCGGTCATTGCCTGAGGGTCCGCTTAGGTCCGCCAGTGGTCCGCACACTTTCCCTAACTTCCTGGCTCAACACCCTGAGGGCAGGGATTAGTTGAAAGTGACAAACCCACTTTTTTCACCAGGCTCCCCAAGAGGCCCTACCCCCTGGGGCACTGCCTGGAGGGCTCACCCTGGGACAAACCCTATGCCCCTCCCCCCTCCCCAAGGCTCCAGACTGCCCTATTTTCAAGGCCATTTGCAGCAGTCCGTCTTCAAGGCCCAATGCCCCCACCCCTGGGGACATGCTCCTGAGCCAGAATGCCCCAAGGTCTCTCCCCTGCTGGAAAAAAGTCCCTGTGGCAGTTTCAAATAATCTCTACCCTAACTCCCTGCAGATGCCGTGCCACGAACTCCCACTAGCTCACAACTTCCATGATTTTGGCATGTTCCATTGAAAGTTAGTTCCGTTTATCTTCCCATTTTTAGGAAACCTTAGGGAGTTAGTGGGTCTTAGTATGCACACAACCTAGTGAGACCTTCTTAAATATTTCTGCCGTTTTACAATCCAGTTTAGGAATCCAGTTCCATCGTTTACCCTTTTGCTGCAAGGGGTGTGACAGGGGGGCGTGACAGGGGGACGTTAGCGCCCCCTTCCTGAAACCGGGCTGCCTCACCTCAAATGACAGCCCCATGTGTTGAAGTCAAGCCTAGCCAAGCCTAGCCTAGCCTAGCCAATTCACAAGGCTCTCCAGGGGTAACGTTTATTTGAAGCTGATACACCGTGTTCGTCTGTGTCAGGGATGGAGTTGCTCCCCCCCGGGTAGCATGATTTCAGGCGCCAAAGTGCTCCTTGCTCACCCCCCCTCCCAGCCCTGTTTTACTGCAGATCGGGCCAGATCAGGCCAGATTCCAGTTGATACCCCCTCCCTGACCTGCCCAAAACCGTGCTGTCGCTCCTCGGTCCCCCCCGGTCAGACATACAGGGTGTATCAGCTTCATAAAAGCGTTACCCCAGGAGGACACTAAACTACCAGTCAAACTTACCTGATTACGTACATGACATGCATTGAACGACGCCGTTATCACGAGTGCTGAAAATATGCAAAAGATGCTTGGTTTGCTGCGCTTGCTTATAACTCACCGCAGTGAAAACGTGCCCTGGACCGTCAGGCTGTGGCCGCTCTGCTTTTCCAGCAGTTCGAAAAATCCACTTGCCAAGAACGTTGCTGCATCATCACACGTTGCCCAGTTACCGTACATGGGACTTCAGCGGAAGCGCAGTCTGCTTTTCGGGCAAATTGGGATATGCCTGTTCGCCACATGCGCCATCGTGGTTGTCTTGACAGCTCTGATCAGGGTCACGCGTATGGCGGCAGCAACAATTACGTTACACTCGAAACCTATGGCAAATCAAGTCTTGGTGCCGTCGACGCACTCATTATGTGGCAATCTACCCCTGGAAGTTGTGGACAAGCTTATTCCTCCTGACATGGTGTATTTTCAACAACGCTGGCTGCAAAGCAAGCATGACTGGGCACTGGCTCTGACTTGGCTGGTGCATCAGGTGCGGTACATGCTTTGTGTTGCTATGCTGCAACAGATCTGTTGAAACACTGTTAACAATGCAATGCTTTTGTGGGTGTGTCTGCTCCTGCAGCAACCCACGCTCAGAGCCCAAGTTTGCGATGGCCACCAACAGAAACTGAAACTGCTTCTTTACTATGGCTCATACATCCACTGGGGCATGACTGGGTTGCATGGTACACCCCAGGGGGAACAGATACAGTGGCACGACCTCTACATATCACTGTTACTGATGGGGTATCAACCAACACTGCTGCACACAAAGAGAAAGTTGACAACTGATTACTTGGATGCTTTTGACCTCATTATCACAGATTATGCTGGAGTGAATTCTGCCATGCCCGCAGGAGCCGTTGACAAGCACAGACACAAACTGCGCCTGCTGGATTCCTGGGGGACTGATGCAGGCCCCAACATGCTTGATGGGCAGGGGTTCTGCTGTCTGAAGCTTCCGAGCCTTTCACAATTTTGGACATTTTCTCCACATTTTTCCCCTGGAAACGAGTTTTTAGGTTACCGTGTGGACTCATTCCGTCAGCGACAAGAATTTGAGGGCATAGGGGGTCCTTCCAGAAAAATGCAAGTGCTGTTGTATGGCAAGGAATACAAGTTTTTCGCTGGAGACTTGCCCTACATCAGACAGCTAGGTCAGTTTGCCCCTGCACATGCAACAACAATGGGTGTACCACCTGGAGCGTTCACTGACGTCCTCAATCATGGTGTTTTGGCTCCCAGGGAACTTCAGCAACTCATGCAGGAATCATTTGCCTATGCTGGGTTTGCGGCTGTGATGATGGGCCCTGCAGCCATTGAGGCCCTGTCAAACGGGATGATCTTCCTCAACTATGCTTTTGTTCCACCAAAGAACCTGAGTGTCACCCAGGGCAAGCCAACTACACAACTGTGGACAAGTCAGTTCCCCTTCTTGGAGCATGAGGCGCCTCACGCCATTACGATCAACACGCAGAATGCATCGGATGTTGCAGCAAAGTTAGGTGTGCTGGGGCATACATATGACGAATGGTGGGTGCAGGGACGATACAGGTTTTTGCAGCCAGATGCTGTCATGGGCGATTATGTTTTCTTGGGCAAGACACATGGCCACAGATCGGGGTACGTTCCCTATGAATACACAACTGTGGCCATGTTGCTGCGTGTCAATAGGTTGTTGAGGGGCAGCGTCTCTTGATGATCTCGTCTCCCCGTTTGTTCCACAGCATGTTTTATATGGATTACATGCTGCCTGAGCCGTGTGTAATGTACCCCTGAATGAAGCAACAGCAAGGATACCACGACATACCCCACCTGGGCTATAGCCCGGCTTTTCTCTGGAAACACTGTCTTATGATGCTGATGCTATGACAACAGAGGCACCTCGGTTACGTGAAGCAGGGTGGAAGAGTCTGCACAACATATATGATTGTAGGTCAGGGGGGGGGTGCAGCCGGGTGTGGTGCAGCGCAACAGGCGGCAGACCTGCAGAACAAGGGTACAGAGGGTAAGGGGTGTTCAAAGAGGTCTGCCCGTTCGGTTGCTGCTGCGCTGCTCAGGCACGAAGGGCACTGCCCCCCTTTACTGCTGTTGGGGTCAAGTCTGGTGACAACAAGGGTGTAGCTGTTGGGGTTTCCGAACCCTGTGGGCTGTACTTGACTTTGAATATGGATTAATCCAACATCCAGTGGTTACCGCAACCGCTGTCTGATAGCTTCAGGCAGGGGGGGGGGGCAGTCTGTCAGCTGGACAGCACCATCCTACACTTTGGCCTGCCAACTTCAGGATATGTTTTATATACTAACAGCTTTTATTTGACTCAGTAAGAAGGAGATGTGAGGGGGTTTAGGGAGGGGGGGGGGAGGGGGGGTGGTCTTGGGCCGTTTGAACTTTCTTCACAGGGTTCAGTAACTTTTCTGTTTGCAGCCCGTTTGACCTCGTAAGCTGCTCAACTTGAAGCTTACATCACATACTATCGATTGCAAGCCTTTGTGTAGCCTTACAATACATATTAAGCAACCTCCAGGCTGAGAAAGGCAGGAGCACAGCGGCGGTTGACTTGCGGTTGAGGGCAGTGGCCCCGTATGTTGGTTGGGCTTGCTGCAAAGCAGTGCAGAGTCTTGTCAATGTATTGTGGTAACATAAGAATGTCTTTACAATGCTGTTGAGCACTCTGGGGCCGATTTCAGGATGCAAAGCACCATTGATCGATCTTGAGATCACTGTTCTGAAAGCAGGCCTCAGGGGGGCTTGGAGCACGGTTTTGAGGGTGTAGAAACAATGTTACATATGTATACATGCATATCAACCATCGTGGGGCCCTGAAACGCAGCCTTACGGGGTAGGGGGGGGGTGTCTGGGGCCGTTTGAACTTTCTCGGGATGGTGTCCCCAACTTTATTTTCGCCCCCCCCCCCTGCTTCAGGCAAATTTTATTCAGCCGGATAGTTTGCAGCTTTGCTGCTGAGTGCCTGTCGGAACATGGCAGCTTTTCAAGGGGCGGCCCTGAGCGGCACAGAAAGACCAACAAACTGTTGCAAGGGGAAAAGCAGGCCTTAGCCAGTAAAGAGGACTTGACCCTGTGAAAGGTCATCCTTTCTTTGAATGGGAAGAATCTGTCACGGCTGCTTTGGCCGGGGTATCTTGTAAACTGGCTGGGGGCTCTCTCCTTGTTTAGGGGAATCAGAGTGAAACCCCAGGATCAAAGCACACAAATGGCACCTCCCGCTGCTATTTTTTGGTCTTCTAGTGGTATTTCTGCAGGTCAGTTGACCTTCAGGGGGTATTCTACGACCTCAGGGGACATTTTTTGACCCTCCACTGACCCATCACTACTTTAAACTTGGAGCAAACAGGCACCAACGGGGCATTCAACCCCAAACAAAACCTAGTATGTAGTGTATGTCACTTCCGGCTGCTCAACAGGCAAACAAGGCAGACTCTGCAATCCACATTTAGTCCACTTCCACTGCTTTTTTTCAAACCTTGGACTACCTGTTTGTTAACCTTGGACTAACCTTGGACTACCTATTTTTCAACCTTGAAAACTGTAGCAATAGGCAACTCTCCTCGACTGAAAGTGCCTGGAAGGGGTGAGGCCCCAACCAGTACTATATATGACACAATAAAGATGTTGGTTTATCACCATCAGGCCCTCAACTTACTGAGCCTCTGCTTGACTGCCGAGACGGTGCGGCGGTCTGTGCACCAGTGCTTTTGGACAAATCGACAATACCCCCCTATTTTACTCTTGAGTACTACCAGAATGGTCCTGAGAACTCTGAGTGCTACCTAATTTTCATAGGCCCCAGCCTGCCACTCTGGCATTCTGCCCACTCCCTCCCACTCTGCCCACTCCAGGAAACTCCAGCTGAAATTCCCAAGTCCCCAGCCTGCCACTCTGGCATTCTGCCCACTCCCTCCCACTCTGCCCACTCCAGGACACTCTCGCTGGATTTTCCTAAGGCCCCAGCCTGCCACTCTGGCATTCTGCCCACTCCCTCCCACTCTGCCCACTCCTAGACACTCTCGCTGGATTTTCCTAAGTCCCCAGCCTGCCACTCTGGCATTCTGCCCACTCCCTCCACTTTGCCCACTCCAGGACACTCTAGCTGGGTTTGCCTAAGTCCCCAGCCTGCCAATCTGGCATTATGCCCACTCCCTCCCACTCTGCCCACTCCATGACGCTCTAGCTACAAACTGTCCCTGCTGTCCGGCATGTCCTGCTGTCAATAAATCTAAACCCTAGTACCTGCACCCCCCTGCTCCCCCCCCCAAGAAACCTTAAACTGTCCGTAGGGGCTCCGCCGATCCAGAAACCCTAATCCAGACACCCGCCGTTAACGACGTTAACAAACGCTAGCGTCGCGCTCTGAGCGTTAGGCATAGTTAGCGACGTTAACAATTTTCAACAAGCGTTAAAGCCTATTGAAGCTGATGCTTGTATCTGAATGTTCTGTTCGTGCGTTCTAAAGGCCTGCCGGGGCTTAGTAGGCCCACTGGGCCAGGCAGGTTTATGCTCATGTCGCAGAAGCAGTAGCCGCCCGTGGTGCTGTTGAGGAAGCATGATTGCAGTTGCAATGGTCACTGTTACAGTCATCATTGGGGGTGGGGGTGGGGATGGGGGTGGGGGTGGGGGGGTACCCCCACGGTGGGGGTGGACAGGGTGTGCCTGCTGTTTGTGGTTCCCCAGGCTTTGTCAAAAGGAGCGATATGCAACCTTTCTCTGTCATGTCAGGTCTTCTTGCTGTGAAAGATGAACACAACCGTTGAACGATCACGGTACTGATCTACCGACCAGTCACCCTAGGGTTGAACAACGCAGCATAGGCCAAGGTTTCCCACGATGGACCGTGCCATCTGTAATGCTCCGGCTTTTATACAGTCATTGCAGCCACCGCCTGGCACTGGACGGCAGAAAGAGCTCTGACTACCTTTCAGATCATCCCTTCATCGGCCGTTTCCACCATCCACTGCGCCTTCCGCTACGTCGCCAGTTACGACCAACGTTTCAAAGAGACACAACACTGTTGTCCACAGCAGTTGGGATCATCTTGGTTGTGCTGCTGCTCACTTCAGCACATTGCTTGCTACGTCAATCCTGTCATTCTGCTGCACTGGCACAACTGCTGTGCAGGCGCTGAACTGGTGACCAATGTGGCTGCAGCAACGGCAGCCAACATGTCCCCTTGCCCAGAATGATATGATTGCAGCGGCAGTATGTGGTCGCAGGCAAGTTGCAAGCAGCCTACATGACTATAGACAAGGCTGGCAATGCATGAAGCAGCTGCGAGCGCGCTGGGTTGTATGCACTGGGCATGTACATCACATCAAGTTTGGACCCCACTGCTGCCATGTGACCAACAACTAATGTCTCGCTTGCCATATGGCATGCGCAGGAAACGTCGCCAACAAGGGTGTGCAACGGGTGGTGCTGGACTCTCTGTGCAACGGTGCATTTTGAAGCAGGTAAGATACAGCCACAAAGGGTGTGTGCTGTTGGAATGCTTGCGCTTCAGGGTGCAGATGCTGAGGATGCAGAAGCAGCAGCCTTGGATGCAGGAGGAGCAGTGCAGCAGCTTGCGCGCCCTTGTCAGCACTAGCAATGCTGCTCAGCAGGTGCAGTGCTTACTGTTTTGACGCACACGCCCCGTGCTGAGTCATGTGTCTAACACACGCCGCTGCCTGCTGACATTGGGTTTGATGTGCACAGGAACCGCAACAAGGGGTGTGCAACGGGCAGTGCTGAACTCCCTGTGCGATCGTGCCTATTGAAGAAGGTGAGACGCAGCCTGTGTGCTGTCAAAATCTTTTGCTTGCTGATGCAAATGCTGAGGATACATAAGCAGCAGCAGGTAACGCAGCAGGAGCAGCGAAAGCAGCGTGTTCGTGTCAGCAGCATGGTGCTGCCCATTAGTAGCAGTGCTGCACAGGAGGTGGGGCAGCGGCAGCCAGGCCTGGTCCTTTGAGTGCAGCAGCTGACGTTGTTGTTTGTTCTTTTTTGCAGGGAAGAAGAGCACCTTCGCTACCCGTAAACAAGAGCGCCTGTTCAACGGGCAGTAAGTCACTGCAGAAGACGCTCAAGGTGATGCTGCTGCTGATACTAGTGCTGGTGTCATCACTTGAGTGCCGGATGCCACGACAAGTTGGTAGTGCGCTACTGCTGGGTGCAGTGTGTTCAACACAGATGTCTGCATGATACTCTGCGATGGGCAGCTGTGGCTGCCTGGGCAGTACGGCATAGGTGTTGTGCTGTTGTGGTTCTTGTAGCAACAGCGGTGCACTATGGGAAGGGTACCGGTGGTAACTGTGCGGTATGTGGCGATATGGCCCTTATTGGCCGGTAAGCTCCGGTTGGTACCGGCGTTCGACGCCGGTACACCGGTAGGCGCCGTTACCACGGTCGGTGACCTGCGGTACCGCCGGTATGTACACGGTAACACCAGAGACTGAGCGGTAACCCCGTTAGCATCGGTATTGTGTCAGTAAATGCGGTAGCAGCGTTAAGTGCCGGTAACCGCTGGTAGGTACCGCCATGCACTTTTTGCCCTTTTCTGACGTTTTGATCTCAAATCAGGGCTGCTCAGTGATACTCAGGTGCTTGACAGTGTTAGATATGCATCCTACAACCTTGTAGGTGTCCTCCATCTTTACTAGGGACGCATTCACACCTCAGCTGAATTGTGAAGCAGGCAAGCTGCTGCACCGCTGCTGCTGGAAAGCGTATTGCCCTTGGCGTTGTCTTGTGTAGTTATGCTGCCAACAGGCTGGCCCAAGAAGAGGGGAGATTGGGGGAGAGGATCAACAGAGGGGAGGAAAGCTCCCTCAACAGGGATGAGGGAAGATGGCAGAAGAGGGGGGGGAGCAAGGAGGGGGGGGGGAGGGAGGGAAAGGGGGTGGGGGGGGGGCAGAGAAAGGGGTGGGGTGGGGGTGGGGGTGGGGGGCCCTTGGCGAGGGGGAGGGGGGGTAGTGCCTTTGGGCGAGGGGGAGGAAGGGGGGGGGGGGGGTGCCAAGACAAGGTTGACTTTGGTGCCCTGACCTTTCATATCACTACCTGAGATTTCACTGCAGCTGAGGTAGCTTTTGGCGCTGTCTTGTGCTGTATGCTGTTGTCAGCAGGCTTGCCCAAGGGACGGGTAGAGGATCAACAGAGGGGGACTGAAACTCCCTCAAGGGGGAAGTGGGGGGGGGGGGGGGAGAGGGCATTCACACAAGAAGGGGTGGGGGCAGAAGGGGGGGGGGGAGAGGGGGCTGACCACTGGGCCAGCTACTTGTCCCACCAACCGGGGCGGGCATGTAGCTGGCTGTGGCAGCAGAATATGCTGGGGGGAGGCAGAGGAGCGCGAAGAGGGGTAGGGGCGAGGGGGGGGGGGTGGAGAGGGGGGGGGCGCGAAGAGGGTTTGGGGGGGGGTATGTCTTACTGCAGGAAGGTTGACTTTGGTACCCCAACTTGGGGGGGGGGGAGGGAGGGAGGGAGGGAGGGCGGGGGGGGGGGGGGGGGTATGTCTCATTGCAAAAGGTTTACTTTGGTACCCCGACACTTTTATTACTACCTGAAAGGTTCAACGCAATTCAGGTAGCTCACAGCTCAACGTGATCGACAGTAAGTGAACATGTAACTGAACCACAAGAGACCTCTTAGATAGAGTAGGGGAAAAGGAAGGGGGGAATTGGCTTCAACAGCCCGCAGCACGTCCTGTGATGCAAGGAACACAATGCCTTGCAGACGCAAGTATGCTTGGAGTCGCTACACGCAAACAGTCTGCACGCTAGCACACACAATCTAAGCCAGGTCGACGCCGAAGGCCGACATAGTCTTCAACGTTGTTATTATGATAAGTATAATTATTTGTGGCCAGTGGTTGTACAGACAATGTGGGAAGTACCAGCGACCCAGGCAGCAGGCGTATTGTATTGTGCGTGTGGAGTGAACGAACTTACAGACAAATGGGCAGTTTAAAATGACTGCACAAGTTGCAGCAGTGCTAAATCGTGTATATGCAGCTCACAAGCATGAGGCAGATGTTGCTTCCATCTTTGGTGGCACTGACGCCAAGCTGATCGTTGCATACACCAAGAATCGCTCCATTGGAGCGCGCCTGATCAGGGCACGGCACTGAAACAGTGTGCTGACTGTCTGAAACTGTGGTTTGCATGCTTTACAGCATATCAGCAGGTGTTGACACCACCACTCCCACACTGACAGTCACTGCACCTGTTACCTCTTGCATGCCAGTCCTATACTTGCATGCTGCGTGTGTTTTTCGAGCTTAGACCTGATGAGCCTTGAAGAAGGCGAAACTAGTCGTCTGTAAGTTCGTTCACTCCACACGCACAATACAATACGCCTGCTGCCTGGGTCGCTGGTACTTCCCACATTGTCTGTGTACAAACAACGAAGCAGCCAAACAACGAAGTTGACCTGACAGGCCTGGTTTGTGCGTTCCGGGGAGCTCGAACAACCAAACGCAGCCTTCCAAAAACGCTACAGAGTTGCGCAATCAAACATACTTTGAGTCTAAACCCTTTCGGGCTGGGTTCGGCGCACAGGCAAAGGGCCCTTGGTCTTCATTGCAGAAAAGTGCCTTGATTTGAACAGGTTTGGTTACGGGCTGAGTGACGTGCTGACGCCCAGAGGCCTTGCATAATATGACAGTCACATACATACTCTAACGTCTAAGAAGCCCTGAGTGCGTGCTGATGGGTTAATGGTAAGTTCAAGGGTCCTGTCTGTGTCCTCTACTGCTGCAGCAGGCCCTCAAAACATTACCGGGGCTCCGTTAATCGTTTTACGCCAGGAGCCAGGACTTTCAGTATAAGTTATATACATCATAAACATAATGTGTGCCAAGCAGCGTCGCCAATTTCGCACTATGCAGTGAGCTATATGTCTGCAAAGTTGGGGCAGCAGCCAGCCGGGACCGCTGTGACCAGCTGCTGTGGGGTGGTGCCAGAGCAGCATGTCCAGCCTTGGCGTGACTTCTAAGGCCACTACAGGTCTTCAATTGGTATCACATGTAGTAATCGCACGCTTGGGTGGTCCCCACAAGGCTTGCTCCCACCTGCAGCCAGTCAACTGTAGTCGATCGGTTGAAACCATTCAGCAATTGACATTAGCACATTAGCACAACACCAGCGCCTGAATCCGTGGTGTTTGTTGCAAGAGAAAGCAGCATGGTTTTCACTGTTGCCACGTGTTGCCCCACTGTCCTGCTGCCACAGGCTGTGGCCCACAGCTGCTGCAGGAAGGCCTTTGCTTCTGGACCAGGTGCACACGCTGAGTGGTGCGAAAAGCATCTTCTCCATCACTTTTGCACCCACTGTTACTTGAAAGCAGGCTACCGTGTAGAACGTGCAAATGGGAATCCCCACTGGTGACAAACTGTGGGCCCGCTAGTGCCAAGCAGTCTGTGAAACAGTCTGGAGGCTCTAGATGATCTGGAAGCTCTTGGCCAACAGTGCAGTAGAGACTCCCCCCCCCCCCCCCCCCTTCCCCCCCACAAACCCAGCAGCCTGGCCACAGTCACTAAGTTGGTCATGCCACCATGCCGATTTAGTTCAGCTGGGCCAAAGCCCTGTGCTTGGTCACGCCTGCTGATGTTGGGTGCCTGCAAGGTCTGTGATAGGGTGTAATCTGTTGTGCTGAACTGGCTGCTACTGTTGCTGGAAGCAGCAATGCACTGCTGCTGTGTTTTCCAGTCAAGACAATGTGCTTCCCTTGACGTTGTGTCTGCCTGACAGCAGTAGGAGCAAACTCAGCTTTGGTTCAACACCACTGGGGGGGCCTGCAGTGCACTGCTGAGTGAAACAATAGCGGGGCTCCGTTAATCGCTCTAAGGGGCGCCCCAAGACCGCTAAAATCGGATTCTACATGGTCCAAAACGTCTCTGGACAGCTGCTGAACCTTTCTCTCCGTCTCTGGTGCACGCTGGAGGCCATTTTGCGAGAGCTGAGCAGAACGCAAAGGGCTTGAAGTGATGCTGCGGACACTGAACAAGGTCCGAGGCCCAAGCAGCGCTCACAACAGAATTTTATGATGTAAAACAATACAACTAATCTTTACTGGAGCTCTGCCAGGGCCCAGAGAATTTGACGATTTTTGACAGTCACGCTTGCCCATATACAGCTGCTGAAATATATGTTACAAGTATTTGATAACGTTCTGAATACGTCTTAGCGCGCATCTCGGTAGGTGGCTTAGATTGTGTGTGCTAGATTGACGACTGAAAGCCTGGTGCTGTGCGGTCCAAATGGCACCTAACTACCTTCCAGATCAGTCATCTGTTCTGTCCGTGCCTTCGTTCAAGTCCGCGGCGTCTTGTCCAAGCTCTCATGACTATCTATAACGTTCGTTCATTAAGACGCCTGGTGATGCTGCTTCGACAGCCCCAGAGCAGCATGCAGCTACTGTACTGATCTGCTGCCTCGTCCATGGAGCTACAGGCACAGTTGCAGGCCTTCGACAAGTGTGTATGCAGATCTGGCAGCTGAAAAGCCTGTGGACGTCGGTGCAGGGTCATCACCCGCAGGCTGCGCTGGAGGGCCTGAGAAGACTCAGGTAACAGGTGCGCATCAAGCAGTCTGTGCTTTAGACCACCCTGGAGCCTTGCATCCTTCTGCTACCATCAACAGACGTTCTGTGGGAATCCGCGGTCCTGCCCATCCACAGTCCCACACCAAGACAGCTCATTGTAAGGGCCAAGTGTGAGCAACTGCACACCACAAGGCTGCAGGGAGACATCCACATTGTGCACTGCATCTGTGATGTTCTGCATGTTGTGCTGATGCCTGCTTCAGGCTCATTGTGTCACTTCATGCTGCTGCTGCTGCACTTGGGCAACTCCTGTGCAGGTGCTGGCCCTCTCTGCAAGTCTTGCTTCATTTCTGGAGCTTGGCTGCAGCAACCGCTTGATGAGTGGCAGTGGTTCAGCCGGGCTGTCCTGTGCAAGATGATGTGGAGAATCAGTCCTTGTTATGCACAAAAGGTGGGAGTGCCCTTGCTGTCTATACAACATGCTCAGCTGGGCAAGCAACAGCCTTGAAGCTTGAAGCAATGGCAAGATGTAGCTGGCTCGTACTGATAACCTCTTCTTTACTGGTAACCATTTCCATTTTCATCTGCGCAGGGAATCCTGCATCTCACGGGTTGTGCCACAAGCTGTGCTGGTCTTCAGTTACGACTGGCATACAGCAGGTAAGAATAACAGGGAGGTTGATAGCATCTGTTGCTCAGTGGCGCATGGGAGTGTCTTGGACAGACATTATGTCGCAGCATGCTCCAGCCTCGACTGTGACTGGAGCATGTCGCATCTGGGCAGCTGCAGCCAGGTTTGTGCTTAGTGTGGATGCATCGGCACCATGTCACTGCTGTGTTGTCATGTTGCGCAGCAGCAGCAGCAGCAGCATGGCGTCACAGTTGGTTGGTAGAGCAGAGGTACGCAGTAGTGGCAGTTCACAATGCTGGTGTTCAGGCCTGCACACACAGCATCAGCGCCAACAATTGTGCTGCAAAAGGGTGTGCTGCAACAGGCACAGCTGCAGCAGTGGAGGCATGTATCAGACACTGTGAGTTGCAGCAGCAGCAGCAGCAGCAGCATCACAGCGGCAGTGCCTGTAGGTATTGTGCCCTGCCAGCAGCTGGCGCCGGCAGCTGCTGTGTGCGCAGTCAGATGTTTGCTCCCCTGACCTTCTCCTTGATGATAGCAGGAGTCACACAATGGTGCAGTAAAGGCTGGTGCTTTGTCATGTGCTTGCAGGCAGAGGAAAGCGCCGTCAACCCCTTGGCAAGAGCAGAGTCAGATGTTGCACTGTACAACACTGACAGTTGCTGCAGGACTCGCCGACTGTTGCTGATGTGGTGGTTGGGTTGTTGGTGGCCCCTCCTGCAGTGGCCAGAATGTTAGCAGGTTGTCACCGCTGCCAGCGCACAGCACGGCGCAGTGTTTGAACCATGCATGTGTGTTGTGCTGTATTTTGCATCTGCTGTTTGAAGTGGCAGATGTTGGGCTTGTGTGGTCCATTTGACCAGAGCCATGAATGTGAAGTGCATGGTTGCCAGCATTTTATGCAATGGCATCCACCGCCTGGTGGGACGTTATGGCATGAAGTTGGGATGGCATGTCTGACTGTAAGTAGTGTTGTGTCATTGCCTGGAGGAAGCAAGCTACTGCAGCATTGTTGCAGTATCAGCAGCTGTCTACTGTATGAGCTGGCAACCACTGGGTCTTGACTACAACAACCCTGCATGCTGGCCCACATACAGCCTGTTAAAATGCCTAAAACAGCCCAGAAACCCCTACCGCTGGCTAAGCAAGTTACCGGTACATACCGCCGTTACCGTAATACCGCACGGTTGAGGGCCCAGTGTAAAGGTCGTGCGAGTTGGGGACACTTCAGCTTACGGCTGCCTGGCTTGACTGTAAGTACTTCGGTATCATACGTTGCCTATTCAAGGACTACGGAGGCCTGGAAGGCACGTCGAGTCCCTGCCCTAGAACCCAGGGTCAACGGCCGAGGTGCCTCGGACTGTGCTCGATAGGTCTCATCACCTTGATGGTGTAACATAATCGTTCTTCTGAGCGCATGCTGCCGCTCTTGCAACCGATCCAAGCACCTGTGATTTTGAATTGATGGATGTCTGATCAAGAGCCTCTTGCGCCTCAGTCCCCAGTGCGGGCACCATCAGGCAATGGGACAGACGCAATCACTAACCTGCTTCAATACCTCAGCCCAGGGTCCTGGTCCCGGGCTATCCAGCGACTCAGGCAGTCTGCAGGCGGTCTGTCCAATGCCAGCCAGCCTTTACTGGAGCAGCAGGACCAGTTGCTGCGGCAGGAACAGCAGCAGCAGCAGCTGCAGTCTACTGATAGACAGCAGCATCAACAGCAGCAGCAGCTGCAGCAGCAGCAGCAGCAGCATGGACACACTCGGGTCCGGCTTGACACCATGTTCCCGCCCAGGGATCAGCAGCTCATGCAGCATTCAGGAGAGGCACAGCAGCAGCAACCTGCTGCTGCAGATCAACCAGCACCCTTTCAGCAGCAGCAGCAGCAGCAGCAGCAGCAGCATGATCCAACTCAGCCCCTGCCTCAATCAGAGGAACAGCAGCAGCAGCGGGACGGGCAGCAGTCCGAGTATGGGAAAGATGAGGAGCACCAGCAGGCACTTGCAGAGCTGCGGCAGTTCCTCGCAGAGCAGCCTGACCCCCAGCATCCTCAACAGGCCAACGTATCCCCCGAGCAGCAGCAGGACGAGCAACAGCTGCTGCAGCGTCCCTTCAACTTCGGTGATTTGGATTGGGCACCCAAGAAACGGGCCAACAGCAAAGCACTGGAAGCCACCATCCCCTTGGAAGCAATGCCCAACTTCCTGGGGGGAGGGGGAGTGCTTGCGGGGTGATTGTCGCTTCCTGTCCTGTGCCCAACCAAAGGTCCAGGAGCAGCCACCTGCCAGAGGCAGACAGGACGCTCGGAGGTGGACAGTCACCTACAAGTGCAACCACTGTGATGACAAGAAGGGAGCAGCAGGTACGACTGTGCGGCTGCCTGCATGCATGCTCATGCCTTAGCAGACGGATGGTGCCAACGCTGTTTTGATGCCGGATGTTTGACTCTCGCAGCAGGAAGGGAGCATCGGGTATGACTGTGCCTTGCTTGCGTGCCTGCACATGCCCAAGTATTTGGATGCCAGCAGTTTGTCTCTCACAGCAGGAAGGGAGCATCGGTATGATTGTGCGCTTGCATGCGTGCCTGCACATGCCTAAGCAGATGTCATCACCCACCCCACCTTCCATGTGGCTGCATCACTTTTGCCTGTAGGCCAAGCAACTGGCAAGCGTAGTAGCAAGCGCGCTGCCGGCACCAGCCAGCATGTGGGGTGCAAGTGCCACTTCTCCTTCACGCAGTACTTTGCGAGCTTGGACAGGTGCACCATCACCATGCATCACTGGGAGCACACCAACGCCAATGGTGAACTCTGCCATGGCCAGCAGTACGAGGGGGACAACAGGCGCCTGCTGCGCGAGTCACACCTGCCTGCTGTGTGCAAGGCCTACATCGCGCGTCTTCTGGAGATCAGCCCCAAGATGCGCAACCCGGACATCATCACAAGTGAGCACCGCGGCCAACCACATGTCGTGCATGTGGTGTTGTACTGCTGCCAGCCAATCGGTCGTGCGCATGTGGCCCCTGTCCGCACATTCAGGCAACTCCTTGACAAATAGTGCTTTTGACTCACGCCTGGTATTGGCTGCCATACCAGCAACGAGCAGTTCCGGCTGTACTGGTAACCTGTTTCTTTGTTCAGACCGATCTGCTGTGATCATCTCTCACTCTGACCAAATTCATTTGCTGCCATGTTGCCTGTACGGTGTTGCAGGTGTGCGCGAGGCAGTAGAGATCTCAGTCATGAAGCAGATGCCTGGCCTGTCCAAGGAGGAGGTGCGCAGCATGGACGGCAAGCATGCCCCGCGGGAATACTTCATCACCGGTACGATGTGAGCAACCTCCGCAGAAAACTGCAGCAGCGCCACCAGCTGGACCTCGATGATGCCAAGAGTGTGGCCAAGTACCACGACAAAAACCCTGACAAGGTGCGTGTATGCGCGCGTGCGAGTGCATGGGTCAGCGCAGCAAATGCATTCGTGTCAGTGTGCATACGCGTGAGGATACCCAGCACAGCTGATGCATCTGGAGGACTGCTCAAGCTCCTCTGGCTCGTGGTCACTGCCCAGCATCTCCATGAAATCATCCTCCCGCTGCTGCTGCTCCTCGCTGCCCATAGGGGTGCTGCCATCACAGCCGGCCGCAGCAGCAGCCGCGGCAGCGCATGCAGCAGCTGCAGCAGAAGCTCGACCCCTGGCCGGATCGCCCGCTGCTCCCTGTGAGCATGCTGCTGCTGCTGCTGCTGCTGCTGCGGGTGCTCCCCCTGACTGAAACAGGGCAGCTTTGCAACTGTCCACCACTCGGCGCGCCTCGGCAGCGTTGGCCCGATTGCGCGCTTTGAGGGGGCCCAGGTTGCCTGTTTCTGAGGGCTGTGCTGCTGTTGCTGCAACCTCCTGATCCAGCAGCTGTGTAGGGAGCACGTCCGGGGAATCTGGTGCATCCCGCTCATGCCTGGATGCTGAGTCTGCTGGCTCCCCACAGGCTCGCAGCTGTATCACTAGAGCAGCACGTTTTGCAGCTGCTGCCTGTACCTTCTTTTCCAACTCTTCCCTCTTCACTGCTGCCAGTTCTGCTAACAACTGGGCCTCCTCTGCCTTGGCTGCCTCTAGTTCCTGCTGCACGCTGCTGCGCCTGAGGTGCTGCTTGCGTGCAAGGCCCTCAGAGGGGCTGAGTGTGGGGTGGTTTGGGCGCTTGAGGGGGTCTGCAGACAGTAAGGCAAAGGGGCAGTGGCATGCATAATCAGGCTAGGTCTGCAAAGGGTGCAGGCACCACGTCAACACCGCCACCACTGGCTCTTCCTGTACCAGGCGCTCCACCAAGGGCCACGCCAGACTAAGACCATTTTCCATATCTGCTGCTACTCACCATTCTCATCTCCATCCGCCATGGCCCCGCTCTTCTACTGCAGGCTTGCACACACACCCTGCAGGACTGCTGCTGCTGACGACGCTGCAAGGAGCGCACTGACTGAAAGACTCGAACAATAGGGCACAATAAAGCCGAATGGTCCTAAGCGTAGGCCTGGCACCACCAAGAGGCCCTGCAGGTTGCTGATCAGACGATGTATGCTGTGCAAGACAGTCAGCAAGCACGCATAGCCAGCAAGCGCATGAGGCAATGTAACCTTACATATGAATGTGTCGAGAACTGTCGGAGCCCATTCGGGGACACTGGAGGGGTCCCTAAGACCGGGTTCTAGGGCAGGGACTCGACGTGCCTTCCAGGCCTCCGTAGTCCTTGAATAGGCAACGTATGATACCAAAGTACTTACAGTCTAGCCAGGCAGCCGTAAGCTGAAGTGTCCCCAACTCGCACGACCTTTACACGGTTGAGCGATAGTTAACGCACTCACCACCCATTTACCGTTGTCCAGCGGAGCGGTAAATTGGCGGTAAGTGCCGGTATCTGGACCGGTATTGTGCGGTAAGTGCCGGTAACGCTGCATCAGCCAGCGGTAGGAGGCGGTAGGCTACCGGTGGGCCACCGGCCAATAATGGCACTTTAAGCAGTTACCGCACAATTACCGCCGGTACCCTTCCCATAGTGGTGGTTGTGGAGTGTGTTTGTTGGCCTTGGACAACGGCAATTGTATTATTATAATAGCAAATTCAAAAAAAAAAGCAAGTTTTTCAAATTTTCTAAAAAAAGGAAAAAAAATATTTCTCCTTTTTTAAGAAAATTTTCCAGCTACAATGCCTGGTGGTGTGTTGTCGGTGCTGTTGTGGTTGTAAGTACTACTTGCTACAATCAGTGCCTGCGTTTTGACGGCAGTACAGTTGCCTCAACTCCCATCAGTATCACTCTAGTGCACTTCCTACAGGCCTGGCCTAGGCAAATCGACAGCATATGCTGACAAATACGATATCTGGTGCCTCTGCAAGCTTAACGCTGTTAACACTGTTAACGCTGATAACGCTGCGGCCAGCGCTCGTTAACAGTCTTAACGACCAGCTAACTTTTTTCCATAACGCCGTTAAACACGGCGTTAAGTGCCGTTAACTGCCGTTAAGCTGGCCGCTAGGGGGCGTTACCGCCGTTAACGTCTCCGCTGCTTAGATCGTGGCCGGTGGTCTGACTGCCCAGACTATGTGCGTCACACAGCCCCCATGTCCCGTGAGTGTGTTCGAGCCCTTGCCAGTTTCAGACTAGGTGCCCATTGATCTTGATGTTGCCACCGCTAAGTTCCAGCCTCGCTCTGCCTCGGGTCCTGCTGCTAGTATTGCCCGTGCTGATAGGTTGTGCCGTTTTTGTCATCAGGGGTAGGCAATGAGATGCACATGATTGCTGAGTGTGAAGCTTATGATGTGTTGAGGCGCTCACATGCTGCTCTTTTTGCTGACTTTGGTGGATGGATGGAGTTCCCATGCAATATGTCTGCAGCCCAACTGCGGTCCTTCATGCACCAGCCTGCCCATCATGTTGGTGCCTTTCTGCGTGAGTGTGGCCAGCGCCGGCGGACCAACCCCCCGTTGGAGGTCTTGTTTGCTGAAGGGCTGTCAGCTGAGGAAGCTGACACCCTCTTGGGTGTTGATGAGGATGGGTTGGTCCCCGACGCTTCCGATATGTTCGTCAGTGCATTCTCAGATGAGTTCTACGATGTGTATTCAGACGCGTTCTATGATGCCGATACCCCATGAGCCTCGTTGGCTCCCTACGGGGTGTTCAGGCTCAGCCTGAACCATGTAACAGTAACAGTAACAGTAACAGTAGTATCATAATCATCTAAGATTGCAGCAGGGGGAGAAGCGCTAAGGTTGTTGTTGAACACTAGGCTAAGAAGTTGAAAGTGGGACCCCCCCACCCCCCACCCCCTAAATGCCCTCTGAACGTCTTGTAGCTGGCCTATGCAAGGTCAAAAGTGTTATCATATACATTCAACACTGTTTCCTGAGGTGCTCAGATGGCCACAAGGGTGTTGCTGTGCTGTATCAGTCAAGAGCCCTGTGGCCCACAGGCTGTGGGCCACGGCATCAACGGTCAGCGGTGATCAAAGCACTGCTGTGCAGCCCTAGAAACACACATCAATCAGCACAGTTGGTACATTCAATGAGCAGGCCTGTTCAGTTACATGTCTGCTCACAACCTGTCAAACTCTGTAGCAGTGACACACCATTTCTGCTGCTCCTCTGCTGTCAGCTGGTGGTTTAGGTGCATCTGCCGCCAGTGAGCCAGCATGTGGTACTTCAAAACCACAGCTGGTGGGTCACTGTCACACAGGGGGCATTCATAGGGAACGTTGGTGCTAGCGGCTGACTTGGTCACCAGCACGGTGCTGGTCCGTGCACTCTTGTGACGCATGTCTGGGTACTGGCATCGGCACCGTGCCACAGCTATAGTACTGGCATGGGCAGCCTCGGTGGTAATTTGTGACTGGAGATGCTCACAACCTGCTTGAATAAACTCAGTTTGTTGATTGCTTTCGACTGCGTTAACTCCCAGCTTCATCCGATGCTCGGAGCATCATGCTCCTACAAGAAGTTTGCAGCATGCCAGAAATCTACTAAAACCCAGCTTGACCCACCCACCCACCCACCCACCCCTGTTCAACCTGCTCAGATTGCTGACAATTTCTTTGCATATGTTATTCAGGATGTTATTTATCATTTGTGAAAGTATCAAGTCAAAGTTCAGCCTAGTATCCAAAGGTTAAGTGAACTGCCCCCCCCCCCCTTGATTACAATGTAAGATTGACACTCACAGGCTGTGCCACAGGACTGCACCAGACGGGCCCACCAGTGGCTGAGTGCCTGAAGGAGCTCAGAAGGCACACTACCATACACGTAAACAGCACTCAAACTAAGAGCTGCATGGCTGGCCGGCACGATGGCAACAGCCCGCACGCCCTGATGTGCATGGGGTTTTCAACAAGTGCAGCAGCACCGGCACCAGCAGCAGCAGCAGTATCACACTCGGGTGAGAATCGTCTCCGCCTCTCTGCTGTGTTCCCTCAGTGTATGTCGCACCGAGCAATGGGTAATGCATTGCCCTGCGCTGCCGTTTTTGCGACGGCAGCAGCAGGTGGTGGTGGTGTTTGCAGCATGTGTTTTTGCATCCACTTTCTTTAGCAGTGTGAGCAGCCTAAAAGATTGCCTCACCATCTGCCGTCTGTCCTGCCGCAGCCGCAGAACCTCCTGAGTGACAGCACCTCTACATCACTGCTCAAAGTCGCAGCTTCGTGCGCTCGCTGGCACCCCACGGGCTTGCAGAGACCCTGTGTGGCTCCCCTCTGTACATGGCCCCTGGGGCCCAGGGCAATCCTGGTGGGCAGGGCTGACTGCTGGGTGGAGGGGAAGGAGGTGCATTGGCAGGCTGGCTGGTCCGGACGGGACCAGTGCTGTGGTTGTCCAGCTGCCTCAATGCCCAGTGTTGACCGGGCCGTCCAGCATGAAACACCCACAACTTCGCCCTTGCACAATGGCTGGTGAATTAGTACTATTGAGGTCTGAGTATTGAGTTGTGCTGGCATGATGTCAGTTGCTAAAAATGCAGCAGCTTGCCTGTGTAAGACCACCACAGTCCCAGGTGCCCACTTGGAGAAAATGTTCCAGGAGGGTTGCACTGGCTGTCATTGCCACAGTGAGAGCCACACACAATTGATTGCGTGTGCAAATCACAGGAAACAGGCATATCACCACCCATACACCTTGATAAGCAACTTCACACCAACGTTTGGGCGGAGGGTGGACAACTGTGGCCCGGGGGGGGGGGGGGCAGCTATAGGTGAAAACAGTGCCCTACCCCCTGGGTCTTCGACAGGCTTTGAAAATTCAAGTGCCCCCATGGGTAGGGGCGTTTCTGGGGCCTGATACAACACTTCCTGTGTCACTTTTAAATAATCCCTAAAGAGTGCAATCATCCCCGATAAACATCAGGCTATGCGCAAACTCCCTAGGGTTCTTTTTTTTTTTTTTTTTCTTTTTTTCTTTTTTTTTTTCTCGAACCGAGACCTCCACACCCGGAGGCGGCCACCTAACCAACTCCGCTACCATTGTAACAGGAGCATATAAAAGTGTGCACTGCGATGCTCAAGGATCGATTCAGGCAGCCATATGCAGCATTCCCGCTACATATCTTCATACCTCCCCCCTTAAAGAGTGCATCCAGCATCCGAACAGTCCATCGTCGGCCTGCTGACCTACACCTCTACTAAGGTTTGACCCTGAGACCTCATCAACATGAGGCGACCACTTGACCGTCTCCGCTACCATGTAACAGAACAGCATCCAAAACTGTGCACCGGGATGCTCACAAGACCGATTCAGGCGTCATATGCAGCCTCCCGCTACAGCGACTGCCTCGTTGCAAAACAACCCAGTCGCAATGAGGGTGTCAAGTTTCTGCTAGGAGTTGGAACGACAGCGTCGCAGAGCTGTCACCCTCTCTCCAGAGCGTTCTAGGCCATCCTGCACGCCCAGAACATAATGATATAATTGTTCAAATACTTCAAGTCCTTCAGCACACATCTGACGATTCAATAGAGGCCAGTAATACCCCTTAACGCCCCGTGGCAGCAGCGTCTACATGCAGCGGCTATCTGGTGTGGTGTGATGCCGTGGCAAGGTATCTTTGAAGGTTCCCACGTCAGGTGGCGAGAAGGAGCAGCCTAGCTGCGTGGACAGTCAGGGAGCAGCAGCAGCAGTAGTGCATGAGAGTGCTGTGGCTTGGATCGAGCTGTCTGCCACACAGCTCACAGGATCACCCGCCCTATCCCACAACACGGACATATGGATGCCACATGGATGGTTTTCTGGGGCGGTTTTCAATATGTGGTTGCACAGCAGCTGAAGTGGTGACCTGGCGAACAGCTACTGTTGTGGGTTGCAGAGCTCTGCTCACCCAGCTACGCCTAGTGCTTGCTTGGGGCACTCGAGCGACTTGCTGACCACAGGTCCTTGGGAATACCACTACAGTAGTTTGGTTTTGAAACCACACAGCAGCATGTTTGGGGTGGTCGTCAGCAGCCCGTTTCAGCGCTGCTGCTTTTATGCCCTTTGTATGCCTGCGTTGTGGCCGTAACTGGCACAGGCTTTCTAGTGTCCTAGGTCACTGGTCGCCTGGTGGTGTCTTGCTTGTCTTGCACCAAGGTCGATTTGCTGCTTGCAGCTTGCTGCATGCACAATGAACCTGGCCGGAAACACGTGTAATGATTTTGATGATCTCGGATGATGATCCTAGGTAGCACAGCGCACTGCTGTCCACCGCTGCTGGGTTACTGAGAGCGCTGCAGCAGGCACAGTGTGCAAAGCCTGCACAGCTGTAGAGCATAGAACTGTGGTGTGCTACAGCACAGCACTCGTTCTGGTAGCAACCCTTGGGGCTGAGGGTTCACATGCCCAGTACAGGGTCTGATGCTGGGCTGTGAAATGCAGACATAGTGCAACAGGCAGGTATGCAAGGGGGCCATGCAGTTGCACAGGGCAGACAGGTGCAACTGCAGGGCAGCACAGGTTGTTGCAAGTGTTAAGCAGCATTGCTTGCAACAGGCCCGTGGCCAGGATTCTGTGGTTCACACTGCGCATATGCTTAGTCTGGATGCGGTGCAACGTGTCTCAGCTGTGTCTGCGGTTTGACTGTGTCGGTGATCGACAAGCAGTGTACGCTGCATGGTGGTCACAGCCAGCACACGACCCCAGATGGGTGCACGTGTGGGTGTCGGCTGTACTTTAAGCACACCGTGCTAACGCGTTGCCCCCTGACTACCACCATGTGGCCAGTCAGCGCACACTTGCCTGCCGGGGTATCGGATGCCGGGGGCTTGGCCTTGGGAGGCATCTTGTGTTCTCGTTTTGTAGGTAAAGGTAGTCGGGGTAAGGGTCGCTTGGTCTTGGAAGTGGGAGAGACTGAAGCTAGGGCGTGCCCGCGCTTAAGTAGGTGTTCGATCACAAGTTTGTTAGAAGTCACGGCAACCTGCACTTTGTTTTCCAGCGCTGGATCGCGGGCGCTTAGCACTTGAAGTAATGATTCTGTGAATCTGAAGTGTTTCGCATGACAGGGAGGGTAGGGCGCAGTGTTTGCGGGTAGGCTTGGCACAGGTTGGGGGCAAATGTTGGTGCTGGGACAAGGGCTGATGCACGCAAGGTTCCAATCAAATGTTTCAAGTGTACGTGTAAGTGTGTAGAGAGCTTTTGAGCCACTCTGTGCTTGCACACATTTGTATGTCTGCCGTTTGCAGGTTTGATGTTGAGGGTTTTCTTCTCATTGGTTTGCTTCACATCTTTCAATGTGCTGACCCTGGTGTGCTGCCCTGCGCTGCCGCTTGCTGCCTCGTTGGGTGCCTGCAAGGAACAACATATCCCATCTGGAAGTGTGTAGCAGACTGTTGGGGCAACATGCAGATTGGCGACCGCGCTGCCACTGTCATTGCCTGCACATGGTAAGAACATCTCACCACCGCACCAACTGCTGTTGCTGGCTGATTGCTTAAGGAAGAGGGGGGGGGGAGGGGGTTCCCTGCCATGCTCACCACCACACCAACTGCTGCTGCTGGCTGGTTGATACTATGCTTAAAATCGGAAGGGGATCCCTGCCATGCAGACATTCAGGTGGGGATTCTTCTGCTGCTTGCTGGCACAATTGAGCACATAGGCACTCACCCCCACGGCGCTCCTTGCGTCTGGCCGTTCGCTTGGAAGCTGCAAAGGCACAGGAACATGGCAAAAATCCATTGAGAGCCAGCATATGGAGCTAGCAAATGCAACCATGCATGCAGCATGCACTGCAGCGCTGCACAGCAGCTGTCAGCTGGTGCAGTGGTGTCGTGCAAGATGAGCGGATGTGGCTGCCCATCCCTGTTGCTACTACCCCCGCAGCCAGGAGAACACCGCACAGCTGGCTCTCCAACTGCTTGGTAACCTTTCGTGCCTGCAAACTGAGATCTGGACGCGTATCATTCGGAGAATGGAAGCACACATGGGCCTGTGCCCGGATTGGATGAATGGATTACATCTCGACTGCTCTGGGCCGCTCAGCCCTTGGCTGGCGGCCTCAGCCTGATACTCCTGATCCTTTGAGTGTGTGTGATTCAACGCATGCCGTGCACCGGCACGCGCGCAGCCTTATGCTGTGAGTGCAGAATCTCAACAGACATAACAGGCACTGCAAGTGCCACCTGGCACTCTGAGTGACAACCTGTCTTAGGGCACCACAAGCCCTCTGAATTGCTCTCCAACACACCTCAACTGATGTTGCACAGCAGTGCAACCCTAATCGGGTGCATGACCCAATCGGGTATGACAGTTGTCGTGCAAGATGAGCGATATGCCAGATAAGCGCTGAGCGTGTGAGGGTGACAGTGACCTGTCCACACACCCCCAAACGCAACACACAGGCAAAGCAAGGCTGAGCATGTGTGAGGAGTTTGTTACTCACAGGTCACACATAAAGTGGGATGCCACAACTGAATCATAGGATGCACAACTGCAACACACCAACTAGGGGTACCGTCCATCACCCCCCTTGCACTTTGCCAAGGTCACATGCATCACGTGCACCACCACAAGTCACTACTGCTGACACTTTCAGCACTCAGGTGCTGCACAACCTGCCCAATGACTGTTCCATCGTGTGTGCCTTTGCTTGGCACGTCACCGCTGCTGCTGCTGCGGCTAAGCATGGGCACGCCTAGCCTTGGTGGGGCTTGCTTTCCCACAATCTGGCTGCGCTCTTGCCCATCACTAACACAAGGGGGACGCTGTGTCCACAGGTGCTTCCCTGCTGCATTTTGCACCCCTGCTGGATTCGCCACACTCTAATGTAGCACATGGAGGAGGGGCACTGCTGCTGACAAGCCTCTGCTGTGGTGTCCGGCTCTGGCGCTCTTCGCTCTGGCTCTGAGATCACTCCTCCAGTTCGGTCATGTAGCACGTTGTCGGACGCTTTGACAACGCTGCAGGTCCTCTGCTGCCTCCATGCGAGCTCCCTGCTGTGGGACTACTGCTGCTGCTGCTCCTGGTCCAAAACTGCTTGCTTGGGTGACTGCTGTGGCACTGCACACGACTGCATGGACGATGAAACAAAGCCAATAACTTCGATACTATCCTGCTGCAGAAACCCAGCTGCAAGGCACTACGGGCTTGACGCGTTGAATGTGGCTGCCCATCCCTGTTGCTACTACCCCCGCAGCCAGGGGAACACCGCACAGCTGGCTCTCCAACTGCTTGGTAACCTTTCGTGCCTGCAAACTGAGATCTGGACGCGTATCATTCGGAGAATGGAAGCACACATGGGCCTGTGCCCGGATTGGATGAATGGATTACATCTCGACTGCTCTGGGCCGCTCAGCCCTTGGCTGGCGGCCTCAGCCTGATACTCCTGATCCTTTGAGTGTGTGTGATTCAACGCATGCCGTGCACCGGCACGCGCGCAGCCTTATGCTGTGAGTGCAGAATCTCAACAGACATAACAGGCACTGCAAGTGCCACCTGGCACTCTGAGTGACAACCTGTCTTAGGGCACCACAAGCCCTCTGAATTGCTCTCCAACACACCTCAACTGATGTTGCACAGCAGTGCAACCCTAATCGGGTGCATGACCCAATCGGGTATGACAGTGGGTACATAGCTCTCACCACCACGGCGCTCAACAGCAACCTGCACCGCCTTGTACTCTTCTAGGGCCTCTTCAATCCGCTGGTCTGGCATCTCCTGCTGCAACGCCTCCAGTACACTAATCAAGACACCAGGTGGGATGGTGTTGGTGTGCTCAAAGATCAGGTCACCCTTCTGCGTAACTGGCAGCACCACGAGAATCCCGACCTCTCCACGTGGCATGTTCTTGAATGCCGTAATGGTCTTCAAGCATAACTTTACCCTAAGCCGCAAGGCTGTAGGTAAAGTGCCGTTGTCGTTTTGCCTTTATGGTCGATGGTCAATGGTCACACTGTTGACCAGTGTGACCCTGTCCGCCAGCTGCCCCTACTGGGCAGCTGCTGGCTAGTGAACTTTGTTGCGTTCATCTTGGGCATATTTGTGCGTTTATTAAGCCTTGCGCTTTGCGTAGCAATCAGCTCGTGCGTGCGTTCCCTCTTTTGACTTGCTCACGCCATAGAGTTCCGCTCATCAGCTGAAATCAGGCTTTAACAGAGGTCTACTGCAGCGTTAGAGTTCACTTCGCCCGCTTGGGGGCTCAAACGCGGTCGCGCAGTCAGGCAACAGCAGCAGCAGCATTCGTTTCCTGCCCAGATTTTTCCTGGGCACGGCTGCAGCGATAGTCATCAACTCTAACACATTTGCGCAGAATGGGGCCCCGCAGGCTGCAGTTGAGGCGTGCCCGCAGCCAGCCCATCGATTCAGCAGCAGCAGGCCCGCTCGCAATTGGAGACAGCGCAATGTTTGCAGCCATCCAGGCGCAGATCAGTCGCATCAACGAGCGCTTGGACCAGCAGGCAGCTCAGAACGTGGTGATGCCAGCTGTCCCCACAGCTCTGACCTCAGTGGCAGCACAGGAGGTTGGCAAGGCAGTCGTCTGCCTGGCACAGCATATGCTGGCTTCTACGAATGGTGAGTATTGCCTTGATATTGGTAAGAATGCTATTTTTGGAACAGTGCTGCGATAGTCTTGCAACTCGACAGTTCCCTGTATGCTGTTGTTCAGCCAGCTTCATATCTACAGGTCGCATGCAGGTCAGCAGCGTTTTGGCATTGGCCCTGAGGGTAAGCTCTCTGTGCCGAGTGGGTGTCGATGGATGCAGCACAGATCAGTGGTGTGACATGCATGGTCAGCTGAGCTGTTGGCTGTGGCTGGCAGGCACAGCAGCAGTCAGGGCCTACTGGTTGGTAGTGACAGCTCACAGCAGTTGCCTGCATGCTAGCGCAGTCTGCAATAGGAAGGGATCTAGGACAGCCGTCTCTGCTTATCAGCGTGCTCTCCAGCTTCAGTCTGATATAACTGCTACGGCCTGGCCTAGTACCCTGACAGCATCATCACAGTTTGCAAGGGTGGTCACTCTGGGCTGGGCGGGGGTCGTTGGACACCGCGCCAGACAGGGGTTTGGACACTTGCTGTGCCAGCTACGCCACCAGCTGTGGCCTACGGGCACAGTGGTGGGTAGGGGCCACTCTCATTAGCTCTCTCGCACAACAGCATCCGCATCAGTTACTGCATGCAGTTGTCGTGGTACATGCACTGTCGGAGGCCGCTGCATTGGTTGGGACAGCTCACAATAGTTGCATGCATGTGTGCAGAGTGTGGCAAGGGTGGTCACTCTGTGCAGTGAGCTGGTGTTGCATGGCACAGCACAGACAGAAGTGGCAATTGCATGGTCAGCTGAGCTGTTGGCTGTGGCTGGCAGTCACAGCAGCAGTCAGGGGTCTACTAGTTGCTAGCGACGGCTCACGGCAGTTGCATGCATGTTTGCAAAGTGTGGCAAGGGGTCAATCTGTGCTGTGGCTGGTGTCAATTGACACAGCACAGACAGAGGTGGCACTTGCATAGTAAGAGCTGTTGGCTGTGGCCGGCAGGCATAGCAGTAGGCAGGGGCCACTGCATCGGTCGGGACAGCCCACAGCAGTTGCATGCATGTTTGCAGGATGTGGCAAGGGGTCAATCTGTGCTGTGGCTGGTGTCGCTTGACACAGCATAGACAGGGTGGCACTTGCACAGTAAGCTGAGCTGTTGGCTTTGGCTGGCAGGCACAACAGCAGTCAGGGGCCGCTGCATTCAATGATTGGTTGAAACCGTCATTGCCAGTTGGGTGTTACTGCTGCACTGGATAGCAGAAAGGGCATAGTGCTCTGCTTTGCTGCCCAAAGATGTTGAATATACAGGGAGATGCCTTCGTCACAGCCCTCCACCTGTCTCCGCGCCGATGCCTGATCGATTTACTGCTGCCGAGGGAAGTCTGTTGAGGATCCTGTTGATCATCCATTTCGAAACATGCAAAACACAGCGCGATTGTTGCAGCTACCTTGAGCAACAGAAGCTGCGCCGCGTGTGCTGCCTTGCTGCGTGCCTGTACAACGCAGAACGAACACTGCTGATCACATCGAGTTTGTGACTGGGGCGGTGGGAGACCTGGCTAGTGTGGGGGCTGTGGAGGTAGTGACCCACCTGCGTGATGATCCTAGTGAGGTGGCCAGCATCTGCCCTCTCACAGTGGCCGTGCAGGGTAGTGGCAAGTTACGCCTGTGCTGGAATGGGAGGCCGGTGAATGTTAGTATGCCGGTGCAGAAGTTCAAGTTGGAGCACATTCATGTAGCCCTGGGGCTGGTGCAGCCTGGGGATATGTTGTTCACCATAGATATGCAGGCTGGGTATCACCAGGTGCCTGTCAAGCCCTGGATGCGCAAGCTGCTGTGCTTTGAGTGGGCTGGTCAGGTGTATAGATGGCAGGTGCTGCCTTTTGGTCTGTCTACTGCTCCCAGGGCATACAGCAAGCTGGGCTGGGCCCTGCTGAAGCGGTGGCGGGGTATGGGCATCCGCTGTTCTAACTACATTGATGATTTCTTCTTTGCTGCCAAGCCGGCAGATGCTGTGGGGGTGCGTCAGCGCGTGCTGGCTGATCTGGTCAGCGCTGGCTGGTACATCAGTGCAGCCAAGTGCATGCTGGAGCCGGGTACGTTAGTGAAGTACCTGGGGTTTGAGGTGTGCTCCCTGCCGGTGCCGCATGTACGGGTACCTACTGCCAAGCTGGCTAAGCTGCGTGAGTCTCTGCGGGGCATTCTGCGCCGTGGGCAGCTGCTGCCTGTCGCCAGTGATGAGTGCGAGCCTGGTGCTGATGATTGTGAAGTGGTGGGGAAGCTGGTCCGGGTTTGGGGTCGCACTCTGGCCAGGCTGCTGGGTTTTCTGCAGTCCTGTAGGGTTGCCATACCCATTGTGGGAGTGGCCACCAAGGCACTGCAGGCGTGTGTCAATGCTCTGCCGCATGGTGAGCAGGGTTGGCTGGACTATGGCTCATTTGTGGAGCTGTCTGAGCCGGCCCTGCTGGAGTGCCAATTCTGGTACCACAGGGTGGCCCTGTGGAATGGTGCTGTGCTGAAGCCGGGGTCAGTGTCCCGCGTACTGTATACGGATGGCTCTGGTAAGGGCTATGGGGGTGTGCTGCACAGGGTGGCAAATAGGGTGCTGGAGCCAGCACTTCAGTAGCAGTCTGGGTTCTGGGAGTCATGGGTGTCTACGGCATCTGTTTCCACTGAGCTGAAGGGTCTGTGGAGGTCGCTGGTTGCGGCTGGGAGTGAGCTTGTGGGCCATGCGGTGCTGCACCGCACCGACAGCATCTCTACCTACTACATCCTGCGGAAGGGTGGGTGCAGGCGCAATCGGGAGTTGGATGATGTGGCCACCCGTATTTTGGTCTATTGTGTGGTGAACAATGTGCGGCTGAGCATGCAGTATGTTGGTGCAGATGTCATCATTGTGTCGGGTGCTGATGCTCTGTCTCGTCTGAGCGATGAGACCGACTGCAAGCTGCAGCCGGTGCTGTTCGATCGGCTGTGCTCAGTGTTCGGTGAGCTGCAGGTGGATCGCTTTGCCACAGCAGTGTCAGCTCAGTGGACGGGTGGCAGGCGCCTGCCCTACTGGGGTTTGTGGGCTGATGGTGTGGCAGCAGGGCTGGATGGGCTGTCGGGTGACTGGAAAGGTGTGTTCAACTACGCCTTTCCCCCTGGGGCGCTGGTGGGTGCAGTGCTGCGGCTGGTGCATGAGCAGGAGGCCCGGGTGCTGCTGATTGCACCCAAGTGGCCCTCACAGTGGTGGTGGCCGCTGTTGCAGCGTATGGCCAGTGTGGTGGTTGATCTGCGCAAGCTGAATGTTGGCGATCTGTTTGTGCCTGTGCGAGCAGGGGGCCTGTCGCACCCCCTAGGCCGTTCATATGCAAACCCCCACACGGTGGAGTGGGTGGCAGCATACATCAAGGGTGTGTGATCTTGGGATTGAATCATCTGTAACACAACATTCCACAATTGATCATTGGCTTGGCTCATATCAGCTTTGGCAAAACGACAAGCATAACTTTACCCTAAGCCGCAAGGCTGTAGGTAAAGTGCCGTTGTCGTTTTGCCTTTATGGTCGATGGTCAATGGTCACACTGTTGACCAGTGTGACCCTGTCCACCAGCTGCCCCTACTGGGCAGCTGTTGGCTAGTGAACTTTGTTGCGTTCATCTTGGGCATATTTGTGCGTTTATTAAGCCTTGCGCACCCACCCAACCCTCCCTGTGTGTAGGTGTGCTGACGCATATGGCGCAAGTGGCGGATCGGCGTGTTGGGAGCCGGCCGCGCGTTGCCGTGTCTGAGTGGACGGCGGAGTTCGTAGGCTTCCTGCAGCAGCACCACGGGTGGCTGCTGCGTCTGGACGTCACGCCAGGCACGCAGCGGGTCTATGATGTTAGCGTGAGGCGTTACCTGTCGTTCTGTGAGAAGCTGGGTGTGCAGGCTGTCCCTGACCCAGTGATTGTCTCACAGTTTGTGCTGGGCTGCACCTGTGCCAACTATGCGCTGTCCACTATCCGGGGGAGTGTGGCTGCGCTGCAGCGCTGGGCGGCAGATGAGTTTGGCTGGCCGGGTCTGGGGCACTACCCTGTTGTGGTGCGGGCTATGAAGGTTGCAGCGCGCCTGGCTGTCCTTACGTCGCGTCCTAAGCTGCCGCTGTCGTTTGGCCAGCTGCCTTACGAGCTGCAGGCTGCTGTGGCATACTTGGAGGGCGTGGAGAGCTTTATAGGGTGCGTGATAGCGCGCTGCTGCAGGTGGGGTGGGCTGGTATGCTGCGCTCGTCGGAGCTAGTTGGTCTGTCTTGGGAGCATGTGTACTTCCCATCTCAGGGAGGCGTGATGCTGTACATCCCGCAGTCTAAGACAGACCCTGGTGAGGGTGCATGGGTGCTGCTGGCAGCTGGCCGCGGTGCTGTTGACCCTGTTGGTGCTTTGCTGCGTCTGAGGGTGGTGGCAGGCGGTGCTGCTGCGCGTGGGCCGATTTTCACAGGTCGCGAGGGTGGTGTGGCGGCTCTGTCTAAGACCACGGTGGCAGTGCGTGTGCGCAAAGTGCTGCAGGCCATCGGGGTCTTAGGTTGGGCATCCTATGCTGCCCACTCTCTGCGCAGGGGTGGTGCAACGCACGCAGCTGCTGCTGGCATTGCGCAGCGGTACATCATGCTGATGGGCAGGTGGCGGTCGGATGTGGTGCGGCAGTATATGTACTACACTCCCTGCCAAGTTCTGGCAGCCTCAGCACGCATGCTGGGCTGATGTGTGCTCTTGGTACCTTGGGTGATGTAGGGTTTGAATGTAGGGTTTAAGCTTTGATAGGGTCTGGCAGGTTGTTGGCAACAGCTTATGGCTGTTGATAAAGTGTGCCTCTGCAGCACTGCTAAGTGCTGCCCTGTATGGGTTAGGTAAGGTTATTTGTAGTAGGCCTTCTCCTGCAGGACTTCTCCTGCAGGACTTCACTCTTCTGCTGCAGGTTCCAATCTGCAGATGAATGAAGAAGAAGAAGATGATGATGATGATGATGGCAGCTCTGGCAGTTACAGAGCTGATGTGGATTAGTAGTTGTTATGTATGGGGAACGACGCACAGCTCACCCTTGGATCGCTATAATCATCTGTAACACAACATTCCACAATTGATCATTGGCTTGGCTCATATCAGCTTTGGCAAAACGACAACTTGATGGAGTACCGTTGCTTAGCTGGCGTCATTTGTGTCTTTGGGCCCTTCCCCTCACGCAGCGCCTTGAGAGTGCGCCCGCCGGGTGCATCTTTGCCGTCATTTGAGTCATCTTTATCTTCACCGATGATTTCACGACGCCTTTTCCTGCTCATCTGTGTACAAGTATGTGTATGTCAACTGCAAGGGTTGCTGGGATGTAGAGCGAACGATGCTGATGAGATATATGATGTGACTGTTTGTGCGTTGAGAAAAAAAACATATGGAGAGATCCCATAGAAGGAAGCCACTGGTTGCATTTCAAAACCCAACCAAATTCAAATTGTAACAGTAGTCAGCATTGTATGCAGCTCGCAACAAACCAGCAGACGCTTGGCGTGGCTCTGATCAATTATGTCAATTTTCGTCTATCTGTGTGCCTATGCAGCCCTTGAAGGGGGGGTGGGGGTGCAATCTGTTTTGTGCATGGTGTGCTTGTGGTCAGAAGGTTAATTCAGCAATCAAAATTGCGGCGGAAGGCTTTTGTTGGATACCCAAGAGCTGAATACACAACAGTTGAATACCCACAAGTGAGCCTGGTGATAGCTGCGGCTGGCTGTGCAGCCGCCAGAGGGGGGGGTGTCCACCGGGTGCATGCTAGGGGCCACCCATCATGCCAACTGGGGTTATATGACGTGCAGCAACATACCACACCACCAGGGCTCAACCCACTGACCTTCAAGTGCTTCAAGGGCATTCCCACATGTGGCCTGGTACTGTGCCGTATACAGGGATGGCTATATCCCCCCTATGGGCGCAGCTAAGTCACATGGTTACTGTTGTGTATTCAGCTCTTGGGTATCTTGGGTATCCAACAACAGCCCTCCGCCGCAGTTTTGATTGCTGAATTGACCTTCTGACCACAAGCACACCATGCACAAAACAGATTGCACCCCCACCCCCCCTTCAAGGGCTGCATAGGCACACAGATAGACGAAAATTGACATAATTGATCAGAGCCACGCCACGCGTCTGCTGGTTTGTTGCGAGCTGCATACAATGCTGACTACTGTTACAATTTGAATTTGGTTGGGTTTTGAAATGCAACCAGTGGCTTCCTTCTATGGGATCTCTCCATATGTTTTTTCTCAACGCACAAACAGTCACATCATATATCTCATCAGCATCGTTCGCTCTTCATCCCAGCAACCCTTGCAGTTGACATACACATACTTGTACACAGATGAGCAGGAAAAGGCGTCGTGAAATCATCGGTGAAGATAAAGATGACTCAAATGACGGCAAAGATGCACCCGGCGGGCGCACTCTCAAGGCGCTGCGTGAGGGGAAGGGCCCAAAGACACAAATGACGCCAGCTAAGCAACGGTACTCCATCAAGTTGAAGACCATTACGGCATTCAAGAACATGCCACGTGGAGAGGTCGGGATTCTCGTGGTGCTGCCAGTTACGCAGAAGGGTGACCTGATCTTTGAGCACACCAACACCATCCCACCTGGTGTCTTGATTAGTGTACTGGAGGCGTTGCAGCAGGAGATGCCAGACCAGCGGATTGAAGAGGCCCTAGAAGAGTACAAGGCGGTGCAGGTTGCTGTTGAGCGCCGTGGTGGTGAGAGCTATGTACCCACTGCACCAGCTGACAGCTGCTGTGCAGCGCTGCAGTGCATGCTGCATGCATGGTTGCATTTGCTAGCTCCATATGCTGGCTCTCAATGGATTTTTGCCATGTTCCTGTGCCTTTGCAGCTTCCAAGCGAACGGGCAGACGCAAGGAGCGCCGTGGGGGTGAGTGCCTATGTGCTCAATTGTGCCAGCAAGCAGCAGAAGAATCCCCACCTGAATGTCTGCATGGCAGGGATCCCCTTCCGATTTTAAGCATAGTGTCAACCAGCCAGCAGCAGCAGTTGGTGTGGTGGTGAGCATGGCAGGGAACCCCCTCCCCCCCCCCCCTCTTCCTTAAGCAATCAGCCAGCAACAGCAGTTGGTGCGGTGGTGAGATGTTCTCACCATGTGCAGGCAATGACAGTGGCAGCGCGGTCGCCAATCTGCATGTTGCCCCAACAGTCTGCTACACACTTCCAGATGGGATATGTTGTTCTTTGCAGGCACCCAACGAGGCAGCAAGCGGCAGCGCAGGGCAGCACACCAGGGTCAGCACATTGAAAGATGTGAAGCAAACCAATGAGAAGAAGGCTCTGCAGCTGTCCTGCTGTTGTGTGCAGCTGTCGGCAGAATGTTTGCCCCATCCCCTTCAGCAGAGCTGAGCATACTAGCAAGCCCAGATGCCAACATGGCTGCATATACTACATACTTGTCTTTGTGGGCTGCAGAGTTTGACGAGGGCGAAGAGAGTGAGGAGGAGAGTGAGGGGGAGATTGAGGAGGAGGAGGAGGAGGAGATTGATGAGGAGGGCTGGGAAGAACCTCTGGGGGGCCTTGGAGGGGGCGAGTCAGACATGCAGGAAGAGGAGACAAGTCCGTATGAATGTCAGTCCCTTGAGCAGACAGATGCATGACAGTTGGCTTTGGCGGTTCCATTGGGTAGCCTGCCATGCAAGCGGGTGGTGTCCCAGTGTAGCGAACCAGCATTCACAACTCATGACAAGTAGTGCATGCCTGAAGTGCGTTGCGGGTGTCCAAACTGTGCTACAGACACCCAAGAGCAGGCTGGGGACGAGGGTGGCATGCAGCCGAAGGAGGGTGCAGGGCAGTACGTGGCCAGCAGACAGCAGTCAAAGCACGAGCCCATGGCCCTCACAGGTAATACTTGCAGCTCGCCATTGGCTGTGGGATGTGAAGCCTGCACCTGCGATTGCTGTGTTTCAGACTGGAGAATGCATGCTGGCCACACCTGAGCAGTTTGTGCAGCACATGTGAGTGTAAGGTTGTAATGCTGGGTCTGTTGTTGCAGGTGCGCAGCAGGCACTGGTGGAGGCTGCCGTCATCTCCTTTGTTCATGCCAAGCGGGTGACTGGAGCACAGTCAGTCAGCCGCAGGGAGACGCGCGCTGCTGTCCTGGCGGCAACCAAGCTGCGCAGGAGCAGTGCCCTTGTACAGTTTGTCAAGGATGTGATGCGCAATGAGGCCAACTCCACAGGTGTGTTGCACGCTTGTTGGCACTTTTGCTGTTGAATTTTCCTGCTTGCTGTTTGACTACGCCAACCAACATGCCTCATTTTGTCTTTTTTTGCAGGGGGTAGCCAGGAGAGGGCCGCCAAGCAGCCAGGGGCCCGTGCTGGGCAGCCAGAGCAGGAGCACCACGCCCTGACAGGTGATACTTGCAGGTCGCCTTGGTTGGCAGAAGGGTTGGCATGTCCTGATCAGGGTCCTGACTAGTGGTCCAGATTTGATCCTTTGCTTTGCTAGCGATACCACTTTGAATCTGTCCTGGGGCCCTAGCACAAGCCAAATGGTTTACTGTTGTGTGTTGCAGAACAGCAGCAAGCACTGGTGGGGGCTGCCGTCAAGTCCTTCCAGCTCGCCATGGGCGCTGATACCTGCATCTGCGAGTAGGCCATTGCTGCTGTCCAGACTGCTACTGGCATGCCCAACAGCGCAGCCCTGCAACGCTGTGTCCAAGCTGCTATGGAGAGGGGCCCGTGGACGCTGCAGGTGCGTCGCATTGTTATCGGCAGTCTTGCTGTTTGCGGTCTTGCTACGTGCAGTCCTGGCAGGTGCCACATCGCTGTCGTGTGGCTCACGTGGTGTCTGTCTGTTCTTGCTAGGTGGCAACGCAACAGAGGGTGGCCCTGCTGCTGCCGGTGCCGCCAGCGCAAGTATGTCAGCCACTTCGTGTGGACATGCACAGGGCAGGAAGAGCATGTGCATGTAAAGGCTTCACGATGCAGCTGCTGACATTGTACCAGCATTGTCAGGTGTGCTGCCCATTGAGCCCCATTGTCCACCCTCATGATGAGTGAAGTTGCTTCTGTCCTTCAGGTCACCATGGTGAGGGTGCAGAGATGCCCAGCCAGGGGCTACAGGAGCAGGCTGCATCAGGTGCGAGTTGTGACAGCAGCGGGGGCTGAGACGTGCCGTCACATACGTGCTGGTGTCAACAGCCCAAGAGCTAAACCAGCAGCTACTCTACCCAACCCACTACCCATTGACACCACAATTGTTGGCACTTTGACAGCGCGGCTTGACTGTGGCTCACATGGTGTGTCTCTGCTCTCGCTAGGTGGTGAGGTCTTCGAGAGTGGCGCTGCTGGTGGTGGTGCAGCGAGCGCAGGTATGCATGTCGTGTGTGCCGCTGACATGTGCCAGCGCGTGCTGGGGGGGAAGCATGTATGCTCATAGGGTTGACACTGCAACCTGCTGATCCACAGTCAGGTGTGTTGATCAATCAATGACAGGACAGCTTGGTGTGCCCGTTTGGCCAGTCTTGTGGGAGTTGTTTGGCGTCACTGCAATATTTTGTTGCTTCTGTCATGCAGGCCCCGCTGGCGTGGGCAAAGAGATCTTCCACCTGGGACCGCAGGCGCAGGATGCATCAGGTGCGACGGTTTGAACTGTCAGAGGGGCTGCGTAAGGCATTCTGATGTGTGTGCTGGGGCTCTGCAAGCTAAGCATGTGTGCAGACCCAGTTTGGGCTTTGCAAGCACTTGCTGAAAGCACAAGTCATGGGTTTGAACTGATTGGCAATATAGTGTTGAGGTGTTGGTTGGAACGCGCACATTCTGTGGCCCTGCGTGGTCATGCGGCTGCTGAATCCTTGGAGAACAGCTTTTTTGATTATGCACTCCAAGCAATTGTGTGCCGTCCTGAAGGGCTTTTGAAAGTTCCACGACAAATAGGTGAACCAACCTATGCTGTCCTGCAGGGAACTGCAGCCCCGATGCTCCAGCTTCAGCTGGCGAGGCAGCAGCGGCGCTGCACACAGCAGCAACAGCAACAAGCCAGCAGCAGCGTGCGGCAGAGCCTGCCGCAGACAACCAGCGCCCTCGGCGCGCCGGCGCTGCAGCAGGAGTGTTCGCTGCAGTGTGTGCACTTGAGGATGACGAGCTGCCCTCCAAGGTGCAGAAGCGCAAGGACAGCGGCAAGAAGGCCAGCAGCACCCCACCAACAGGGTACACAGTGGCTGGCCTGGCGGGCAGGGAGAAGCAGCTGTGGAACGCCAAGGTAAAACTTACTTGCATAGCATCACGCATGCATGTGTGCGCACTCTCGGCAAGGTCTGAACTCTGCAGATATCTATGTGACATGCGCCAGCCAAAGGCGCCTGCAGGTGCCGGGCTCAGATGGGTTAGGTGTAGGGGGAAAGCCTATGTAGTGTAGGGCCAAATATGTCTGCTGATTCTGCCCGTTCTCTCCTGCTGTGCAGGACAAGGACCGTGCTGCCGTTGTGAAGAAGTGGGAGGAAGAGGCTGGCAGTGAGGATGCGCCAGTGGCAGAGCTTGTCAGCGCAGCCAAGTTTGCTGTTGCGCTGGCTGACTGCGGCGGCACCAAGCCGTTCCGCCAGCAAGCAAGCATTCTGAAGAACTACATGCAGAACAGCCCAAAGTTTGGCCCGCACTTTTCTGCTGGCCCGTAAGCACCGCAGCGGCGGCAGATCAGTACAGCAGCACTGTTGTTCAGCTGCTGAGACATGCAGTCTGCTAGCTTGATGGCGTGTCTCACCATGAAAGTGCTGCACATATGTAGTATCTAAGAAGGTGTTGATGGCTGAAGCTGTGTTTGAGGCAATGCCAGCTGGACGTTGGTTGGTTGGTGTTGAACCCAGGTGCAGCATGTGGCAACATGTGGCATTCAGCCAGACCGATGCGTGGTGAGCAATATCTTTAAGCAAGCACCTCTTGGACAGTACTGGAACAGCTTTAGTCCATCTTGAAGGTTGCCTGCTTCTAGGCAATGTCTCACCTTGACTCTGAATGGGAAGCTATGGTGCCTGACATATGAAGCAGGTTAAATCACCTGCACTTCCCCCACTGGGCAAGGCTCCGATGTCGACATGTATCAAGGATCTCAATCCTGCAGTTGAGCACAGGGCTGCATGCACCGGCACAGCTAGTTGGCAGTACATTCCAGTTGCTTGATTTGCAGGCACGGTTCTGCGCGCACACAGCGCCGCCCTCTACACGAGCCCATATCTTGCCAACAACAGCTAGCAGCACATTTGAGAGCTGTTACAACTTTGCCAACATGTTTCCAGCCACTTGGCATCACCAACTCAAATCTGACCCCCGGACCAAAAATGCTTGTTGGCGGCCCTCAAACCCCACCCTGAGAGGCCGCGCGGCAAGCAAAACGAGAGTGCCAAAGTCACCAAGATGAAAGTGGCTGAAATCAAGCACATGGTTTACATTCTTGCAGTTGAGCACAGGGCTGCATGCACCTGCTCAGCTAGCTGGCAGTAACATCCACTTGCATGATTTGCAGGCACGGTTCTGTGCGCACACAGCGCCGCCCTCTACATGAGCCCATATCTTGTTAGCAACAGCTAGCAGCACATTTGAGAGCTGTTACAACTTTGCCAACATGTTTCCAGCCACTTGGCATCGCCAACTCAAATCTGACCCCCGGACCAAAAATGCTTGTTGGCGACCCTCAAACCCCACCCTGAGAGGCCGCGCGGCAAGCAAAATGAGAGTGCCAAAGTCACCACGATGAAAGTGGCTGACATAAAGCACCTGGTTTTCAATCCTGCATTGAGCACAGGTTTGCATGCACCGTACAGCTAGCTGGCAGTAACATCCACCTAGACGTGATCTGCAAGCTGGTTCTATGCGCTCACAGCCCAGCCACCCTCACCTGACCACACCTTGCCAACAACAGCTGGCAGCAGAGCTGTTACAGTCACTTGGCGGTAACAACACCCACACCTGGCTGCCAGATCCATACAGCCTCTTAGCAGCCCCAGCCCCTCTGTCCCACAATAGCGCATGTGCGGCAGGCAAAGAAGGGTGCAAAGGTGCCAAGGTTCACGGCAAGTACACTGTTGCCTATGCTCAGCACACTTATGACAGTTTGTGCACAGGCATCGTCCTCCTGCCAGCACCCACCAACCTGTCACTCTGCATTTGTGATGCCACTCAGGCCAACTTCCAGTGGATGGTGGCATAACATACAGGTCCAGCGCATTGCCTTGAAGTTGACTATGGCAACTGCTAAAGCAACAGTACTCATGCCCAAGACACAGTATGTGTTTTGCTTGTTGTGTGCACTGCTGTTGTTGTATGCTTGGTGGGACTAGGGGTGGGGTGGGGCACTATACTGTGTGTTGAGCATTAGTACATTGAGTGAGAGTCACCCCATCTTGAATGCGGCCGCCATGTCACGCAAGAGACTGAAGAAGATAATGGCATTAACACTAACCCTATTTGACAAGTATGAAAAGGTCCCGAGATAACGTTGCCTTATGTGACTGGTTGAGAGGTGCGCAACTTTTCGTTTGGCAGTGGCACCACACCTGAGGGTGGTGATTACCAGCTGAGGGTAGTGATGACTGACAAAGAGCCCGTGAGCTGACCTGAAGCGCCCTGGTGCTTTCTTACAACACTCGAGTATTGGAGTCAAAGTCCTCAGCATCGCCACCAAACAAAGGGCTCATAGGGTGCCCATAGGACCTATCACTTGGCGTGCCCCTCTCTTAGACATGATGGTCAAAGTTTCCTGATAGCACCGACCATGTGAAAAGCCGGGCATGCAGTACATCACTTGCAAGTCAGTGGCGCGCTAGCATTGAACAAAAGCCTGAGCATGCATTTTGCGCACGCTGCACAAAGCACCTGGCATGAGTTGGCATGTGTTGGCATGCGTCTGGCATAGGACGGCTGCGACCATAAGTTGCCCATGGATTCCACTGCGCATGCATGCAATGCCATGTAGCTCAAATCATCCTTACACATGCTTCCGGTCAGGTCAATTGCGCATGCAACAGCAACTTGACCACGGTGCAGAACAAGCAAGACAAAACCAGGCAACCAACTGTACACCAGCTGACACAAAACACTTGAGAGCATGGGCCAGTTACGGCCATCAGAACCAACAGCACAAGAGGTAGCTAACACAGGTAACATGTTGTACACGGTTTACAAACAACTCAGTCGGGTATCTCTCTTGCCCACATGCAGACCATGCTGCCTGGAACGGCAGGGTCTCGACGAGTTGCCGCATCCTGCCCAAGTAGCCCAAAGCGACGTGAAGAAGATGGCGCTGTCAACATAAATGACTGCCGCAATACACCTGCAGGGCGCAATGCGCCCTCCCCTGTCACAACAACCAACCCCTCGCAACTCAGCGGGGGGGGGGGACACATAAGCGCATCAGCTTGCCAGGTTGGCAAAGCGCTGGATGGCGTCCTGCCTGCACTTGTCAAACTCAGCTGCCCAGTTCTGCATGATTTTGTGTTCAGCGCCCAGCTGTGCAACCTGCTCAACACTCTGCTGTAGGTTCATGGCAGCAGACGCAACATCCGCTGCGTCGTCTAGCTGCTGCTGCTGCGCTGCAACCAGCTGGTCGTGTGTTTCCGCTGCTGCTGCCGCCTGTGCAGCTGCTTGCCGCTGCATGTGAGCAAAGTACGTCAGGACGCGACCACGCTCCAGCTGCTGCATCTGCACTTCCTCCAAGGTGCGAGCCTCCTAGCAGCAAAAGCATAGAAAGCACATCAGGCAGCATCAAGCAGCATGTCAGGTTGTACAACGGTGAACGGCAGTTGTGCAACAGAAGCGTCAGCGCCGCACCCCTTATCCATCAGCTCCAGACATGCGCGGGCCACAACCTGCATTGCAACAATGTCGTATGCTGCACAGTGACCACAAACTGCACGGTATGGCCGCTGATGTCATGCTGGGCCCTGAGTTCAGGGTGTGAGCTTTCTCACCTCTGCGCAGGCGTCCCTGAACTGCTCCGCCAGCAGAGAAGGCACACCACCATCCTCCCCCTGTCTCCAAGGGAAGGAGCCCCTGAAAAGATCAAGGGTGATCTGCTCAGTCCTCCTTGTTGGCAGCAGCTGCGAGGCAGGGCTGGAGGGAAGGTCTAGCTGCTGCCAGGCTGCCATGCCGTCCACAAGCTGCCGGATGCGTTTGCGCCTGCGTGTTGCCCTGTTCTGCTGGTTGCGGGTCCGTCTGCTGGCTGCCCCAAGCTGCTGCCGTTCCTGCAAGATACTGCCCAGCACAGCCACATCGCGCTCGATGTCTTTCTGTGCCTTGCGCAGGTACTCGTCCCGCAGCGCTGCAAGCCCTTGCTGGTACTCACTGCTGTCACGCCCAGGCGGCGCATCCCAGTCCAGCTGAAACTGCAGCTTTGCCACGCGGCGCAGCAGCTTGTGCTCAAGCTTGCTGTCTGAGGCGCGCGCCTGCAGGGGCCGGCTCTCAGCCCCCGGTAGCGCCACTGCAAAGCTGCTGCGGTTGTTCCTGTGCGATGTCAGGGCACGCAGCTGCTCCTGCGCTCGCACGTACTCCATATGCATCACGCAGCATGGGCAGTCACAACACAGCTGTAGATGCGCTGTGGATGTGCAACACTACTTGCACTTCCGCGGCTGCGTTGTGTGCTTGAATAGCTATTTTCTGAACTTCTCCAGCTCAGAAGCACTTGTGCAGCAGTTACTCACCACAAGCTTCTCCTGCTTTGGCATCGCACCGTCATCAACAGCAGTGTCAGCCATTGTGGCCACAGCTGCTGCCATCAACGCCTTGCCCTGGATGTTCTTGGCAGCTGCAGAGCGCAACAACTGCTGCAGCTGACGGCGCGCCTCCTCTGCAAGCACACAAGTAAAACACCAACCCGGCAACTTAGCCAGTTGGACCAGGTCAACCCATCTGGCAGTTCAGGAGGTGATTTGTGAAGAAATCAAGTGCCCGCACGTGCCACTCATACTGACTGCAAGATGCCACTGAACACCACCACCAGCAGCTCCAGCGCCGGCAGCTGAATGGATGCAGGGGTAGCCATAAGGCGGCCAGTGAAGTCATGGAAACAAACGCATGCTGTGCAGGCATGGAGGAGGGGTGCTGACTGCACCTACCCAGCTTTTTGCGGCAAGCCTTGTCAGCGCGGACCAGCGACGCCACAAACTCAAGCAGCTTGTCGTCTGCAATCTGCAGCAAGGCGTCGTCAAGGCCGGTCACATAACCCTGCTTGGTCCTGTACCGTGTGAGCTTCATCACAGGGCGCAGCTGCGCCCATGCCTGCTCCATGTTCTCACCCACCCTGCGGCCGGCACCTGACAACGCAGCAATGGGCACACCACCAGCTTCAACATGTGTAAACCAATGCGTTGCTGCACTTGCAGGTGTCTACAGCAGATGCTACGCAAGCGGAAATATTACTTCCTTCTGGTGACACTGCGCATGCTGCACAGAGATGCTGCACGAGACACTCTGGGACGGAGAGGTTTGAGGAACAAATCAAGAAGACTGTTTTGGTACCTGCCTGGAACCCATTGTGCGCACACTCACCAAGCTTGTAGAAGCCAGAGTTCTTGAGGTAGCAGTCCTCTCCATGGCCGCGTGCATGCCACCAGGGTAGCTTGATGTCGAACGGAGGCACACCAGGCATGTGCAGGCGCCAGTGAGCCGAGAAGATGCACCCTGTGTCAAGGTACATCACCCCAAGGTCCACCAGGCAAGCCAGGTAGGACGACCCCAGGTCGTAGTACAGGAGGCGCTCCGGGGCTGGCATTGCCATCATCAGGTCCAGCAGCGGCTGACCGTGAGCGCACACTGCCCCCACCACGCCATGCTCGTCGCTGAGGCCGCTGCTGACTGATGACTCCCTAGCACATGACATGTTGGGATGGCAGTTGTGCTCCACCTGTGCCTCAACCATCAGCGCATCATCACCTGCTGCCGCTGCGCTGTCGGGGCCAAGGGCACGGCTGCAGGCAGCCCCGCTGCTGCTGCCGCTTCCTGCTGCACTGCCATCACTGCTGCCGTCATCTGGGCCGCTGCCACTGCTGCCAGGGTGGGCTGCGCTGAGCGGCAGCGGCCCTGCACTGTGCAGCTTCCACAGCTCCTGGTGCACAGGTCCAAAGAAGAGGGTGTCGCCCGACGTGTCAGACACCACGTTGGCCCTGCACTTGCCCGCAGAAGCTAGACGGTTTGCCTTGGCGTTGCCATCAAAGCACGCCGCTGTCAGGAAGGGCTTGCCTGTGGGGCCTGTGGTGGGCCTGTGCACAACACCTACAACAGCATACACAAAGCAATATGGAGGCCATCGGCCCATTCACTCCGTCCCCACACATGCAAGTTGCATTCGTAGGCACTCGTGCAGGTTGCAGTTTATCTGAAGGCATCTTGGCGCGGAGCGCGCACCCTGTTTGAACATGCGCCACTGACGACAACAAACCCACCTGGCAGCAGCCCAGCCTGCTGTGCGGCTTGGATGGCTGCTTCATCTGGCTGACCGTTGTCATCCTTGACGAGGGCCCAGGCGGTGTGCTCATGCAGTGTGCAAGGCAACGCTGCACAAGGACAAGCCGGCGGGGCAGCAGAGAGTAAGCCCGAAAGAGGGCGACAAGGGGGGGGGGGTCGACTGTGCAGCTCGAACTGCCCCACTGTGAACAAGGGCATGACAAAGGCCATGAAAGCGCTGCTGGGTGCGTTGTGTGTTACCTGTCTCCTGCGCATCAGGACCTAGGGGCACTGCTGCGCAAGCAAGGCAGCAAGCGGCTGGGCCCAGCTCCTGCTTGCCCAGGCGTGCTGTTACTGCTGTAATGCTGCGCCAGGCCTTGCTGATGCGCCGCCACTCCTGCCACGCACTGCGCAGCTGCCTACAAGAAACAACATGCAACTGCAGTTAGCACAAACAACAGCGCAGTAGCACTGCTTGCAAGGAAATATTATGTTACCTGTCGTCAATGTTGCTGATGGATGCCACTGTCCTGGGCAGTGCAGGAGAGTAGTTGGGCACCCTGGCTGCAGCCTTGCTGAGGCACTCAGCATAAGCCGTGGCGCTGACGCCGTCGCAGTACAGGAGGGTGTACGAGTTCAGCAACTGGGTGCAGAACCACACCCCTGGCGTGATCGGGCTGTTGCCAAAGAAGCCAGCATCTGACGGCTGCAGCTCCCAGGCCTTGTTGCAGCAGGAGCACGACACTGTTGGGACGGGCAGCCAAAAGCTCGCACCCAGCACATGACAGGCGACAGCGCGCATGCTGCTGATTGTGATGTGAGGTGGCGGCCTTTGCTCCTGCTGCTGCTGCTCGCCCTGCCCTTGCTGCTGCTGCCGCTCGCCCTGCCCTTGCTGCTGCTCCTGCTGTTGCTGGTCTGCAGCTGGGTCGTGCTGAGCAGCAGCCAGCAGCTGAGAGGACACCTGGCATGCCAGCTGCAGTGCTTCTGCACCTGGCAGGACCGAGACGCAGCAGCTGTGTCTGATAACTGCAAGTGACGTTGACTGAGTGGCACAGTGCAGGGCACTGTCCACTCTGAGCTGCGAGATGGCACAGCCATCATAGGCCTCATGCTGCTGTGGGCCATCTGCTGGTTCTTCTGCCTGTTGGCTCTCCAGGGCTCCTCCTCCACCTGCTTACGAGCAGCCCAGTCTGTAAACTGAGAGTCTGGGAAGTCTGCTCTGCGTCTGCTGTGTCCCGCTGCGTCTTCAGGGATGCTTTCATCCCACTGATCCCACTCATCGTCCCACCCATCTGATCTGTTACGCTGACCACGGGAGCTTGGAGGCAGCTGACCAGGGCGTTGAGCTCTAAGCTTTTTTTGTTTTGCCAACTCCAACTGTTCTGCGTGCTCCTCAACGGTTGCAAAGTTTGCTGGGGTGCAAGTTTCAAGTGCACGTTTCTGTTTTCCCTGAAAGCCCATTATGCAGGGAGGGGGTTGTCACAGCACACATTCCTCAGTTTCCTTGGGGCAGTCATGTTCTACAACACATACCGTTACCGTTTGATTACTAACCATTGTCATCAACAACCACTTTGCTGACCCAGCACTGTCAGCAACCAGGCAGGCATGTTGGATCAGTTCCTGTTTGCACACACTTATTATCATCAAGCAAGCCCACCCCCTTCGCAACGTACGGTGTCTGCAGTCACTGGCTGCAATGGTGCTGTGATCCGGATCCAACAGGCTCCATCAGGAAAGTGTAAAACTGACCAATCATGATGACTGCGTTATTTGATGGCTGCTGCTTGCGTGCTTGTCATTGGTGGCTGGCTGTGCAGACTGGGAATGCCGGCGGCCAGCAGCCGACAAGATATATGCATCACCCAAGGGGCTGCCCAAGGCCCCACCACATGCCCAATGCTGCCGCTCGACTTGATGAGCCACACAGCGCACCCAGGGCTCAATCCAATGGCCTCCCAAGCGCTTCAAGGGCGTCCCCACATGTGGCCTGGTACTGTGCCGTATGCAGGGATAGTCGTATCCTCCCTATGGGCACCAGTTACCATGTGACTTAGCTGCAACACAGTGCTTTTGCCTTTCAACAGTCAAACTTTGACTTTGACTTTGAAAGCTGCATGCTGTCCATTCCTGCTGCATGCTGTCCATTCCTGTCTACAGTACTTGCAGGCTGTGCTGAACCGTAAAGTGAGATGGCATTGGGTGCTAGTTCACTCCGTTGTGGACAGTCTGGGGATGCTGGCACACAGGTGCTCCTTCTGTACACGGTACATCCAACCATCTGCAGGTTAGTCACCAGCAGTGCTGTGAGATGATGCTCCACATGATGCACAACCCATCACGTTTCTTATGTGGTTGTGCGTGAGCCGTGACGATTGGATATCAGCCCCTTGCATGCACGGTCGAAACATGCAGACGGTCACAGCATCAGCCAGCGCAATCTGCGCTCATATTCTCCAGTAAGTTTTGATGAGCATTTGTGCTACGATTGATTGCTGCATGAGCTACAGACAACGGGCCATGACGCCACCAGACCCCCTCCAGGCCTAACAAACAGCGTTTCTGCCAGTGCCGCTACCACAGCAGCCTGCAGGCTCTGCCGACCACCCCATAAATATTGGTTTGAACCGTTGAAAGTCCTGCATTTACCGCAAACGCTGCAGAGCCCTGTACAGGAAGAGTGAACGGTCACTCAAGATTTTGGGGTCATTTTTGCGCAAGTGTGAGACCCTGGGGGGGCTCCACCAAAAACTGCCGGGGTCCCCACTGGAGAGCAGTTTCAAGGGCATAGAGGGTCCCATTGCTGCCGGCCACTGGACCCCCCTTTTAGGAAGCGAACCCTTCCCCCCGTGACTCAGACACACAGACACTGCGGCATTGTGCAACCAGCATACGCTCGCCATCGTCGCAGCCCCCTCATTAGCCCTATCGCACACTTGTTCAGTCAGCCCGTGGTTGACAGCAGGAATGGCTGGCTTCTTGATTGCCCGTGCTGGGGCTGTTGTGTTAATGCTGTGGCTGTATTGCGCAGCATTTTACATGGGCACAATTTCAAAACCAGTAACTCACATGCGGTTGTCGGGTCGGGCTCATCCCGCTGCGTTACTAAGCAACGTTTCATGCCCCCAAACCGGCAACAAGACATGGCTGCCAGCATGCTACGCCTTGAACGACCCAGCGGCCGCGTCAGTCAATCCAGTGCTGCTGGAGGTGCACAAACAGCGCAAACATTCGTCTTGCATTGTAGACGATTGGTTCGCGCTTGGCAACAGCAGTCGTTCCTCCCTACAGTGCACATTCTTTTCTGTGCCACAAACAATACATCAAGTCTGGGTTGGCAAGTCTCACGAGCCAACAAAGTGGCTGGACACTTGGAGGTGAGCCTGCTCATTATGGGGGAAAGGGGCCACAACTCTGACTCACGCAAGCATGCGTTCATTACTGGCCGGTACTCTGGGCTATTGTTTGTCATTAATGTGTATCTACGTAACTCTGTTTGGAAGACAAATGCCACCCCAAGTGGGCGGGTAGCTGGGACATCAACCTCAAAAGCTTGTTTTGTTCAGCTTGAGTTGAGCTGGCATCCAGCTGCTTTGTTACAGGAGGCAGTAGGGGTAATATATTTATTTGCCAAGTCTGCGTGGGGGCCGCGGTGAGCAAAACAACTTTCTAGTTATCCTTGCTGGCCCCCGGGAACAGCACAAAACAGGCAAGGAACTCATGGGGGGGGGGGGGCACACATGCCTAGGACTGATGGTGCTGAGCAAATGCTGCAGCAAGCCTCACAAATAGCGCAATAATGACAAACAGTTACGGAGAAACAATGACTGGGGTGGTTGGATTGAGCAGTGCAGGGCCTGACCTCCCCTGTTGCACTTGAACCATTCGTCACCGATGCTGGCTTCATCTGAACCTTGTGCAAGGTGTATGCCACAAGGCCACAGATTGAGTGGGAGGTGTCCGACGATGTTGATTCACAGGGAACTCCTGACAAGTACAAAAACTTCAGAAAATATGCTGTGGGTCAGGTGTGGGTGATAACAATACATTTACCCTGTTGATTGTGTCCTTCTAATTGTCATGTTCCGCAGGGTTGGCTACAGAAGTGCATGTCCTGGATGGAATTACATGTTGTGGACGGATCAAAATATAGCTGAGCTCAAGTTTTTAAACATGGACTTCTACAATCAAGAGTCCACGCTCAATGGCAAGTCTGATATACTCAGAGCAGCAATTGTCTATGAGCATGGTGGTGTTTACATTGATGCTGACTCGCAATGGGTGAACAACAAGTGTCTTGATGACATCATGATGCTGGCCAGCGACACTGGATTCATTGCTGCAGTTGAACCTGCCAAAAACTGGGCTGCAAGTGGCGTCATCGGAGCTGTTAGACATCACCCAATGTCAAAATTATATCAGCATGCCCAAGTTATTCTGTCTACAGGGGGCCGTACAGGCGCCGCGTGGGAGAGGCTTGGGCCTTTGGGTGTCAGTGCAGCAATGAGTGTGGCAGATAACCATGCATCCAGCCACTACTGCACAGTCAATGCAGATTCACGGCCAGCTTTAACACCAACATACTTTGAAGAGAATGTCCCCGCTGCGCAGAGCTGGCTGATGACCAGTTTGCACAGCAAATATTTCTACCCGGTGTCCTGGCTTGACCACACCATGTCAAGTCAGATGACCAACCTGACTCATGTGTCTGCAATGGTGAAAGAAAAGTACCCTGAGGCAGTCATGTATCAGTTAGGCTTCACCACGCATGGCTTCAAGCCAAGGTTGTGACACAGCAAAACTTGCTTGTATCAACACATCGTGTTTTGGCTTATGGTCATTCAGGCTGGCTTGCAATTTGGGCGACCTATTGGCTCATCGGATATTTTAGACAGGCTGCATCAAGTGTCAGAAAAGAGTTCAGCCAAGACTGAACCGGTGCTAAATCGGACTTTTCAGCGCGGACTGTTGATGAACGGCTGATCGGTCCGAAAGCAACGGTCATCTCAAAGTCAACCCACTTGTATATAGTCTTGCAAACCCCGCAGGATCCGCCAAGTAACAAACCCCAGGGTCTGACCAGTCCTGAAGTTGTCAAGCCGTGACACAACACACCAAAACAAGTGACCTAGACAACATACCAGCACAAGCACTGGCAGAGGCTCTCGCTTCAACAACAAATCGCAACCCACCGTCACTGCCTGGTTAGCACACCCCAAAACAGCACATACAACACATGACATACAATGGGACATGGGCGGTTGAGTGCACCAACAGCAACATTAGTATGCTACTGCTCTGAAATCTCCCTTGCACAGTGACAGCCTGGCATTGGGGGAAGGATACAATTAGCATTGATGAGGCTTTTTGGCATCAGATTGTATAATCGTTTGGGTGTCCTTAGACCCCCTGCCAACTGATTTGGCCAAACTCAAAACTTTTTTCTTAAGGGTGGCACCACTGGGTGCGACCACAGAGTGACCGATGTGTGCCGTGCGCAGGGCCATATGCAGGGTGTCTGAGTGGTGAAAGTCCGTCACAAGAAGCTTTTTATCGATGTTGCGTGCTCTGGACTGCTTGGTTTGCTGTGTGAAGCTCTGTGGTGGCTTGCAACAGCACCCCAGCCCGCCCGCTGCAGCACCCATCATGGACGCTACACAATCTTGTAGGTGACGCCATCGCTAAGGTGTGGTCTAAGACATACAAAGAAACGATTTATATGCATGCGGTGTCAAAGTCGGCTGCAGCAACTGCTGCAGAAAATCTGTGTCAGCAGATCGAGTGCAAAGTTGCTGCAGTTCCGAATCGAACCGGATAGCGACAAAAGGATCGACCATTTGTTTCTTGTTGCAGTCTCCGCTGGAGTTTGTTTCTTTTAAGGCAGCCTCTGAACCATCTGTTGATCACAGAGGCAGCTGGCTGGCTGGCTGATTGAGTGTTCATCAAGTTGTCCCCATCAAGCATCGGTCAGAGTAACCTGCACAACGTTGTGGGTTAACCCGCACTTGGTTGAACCAAGTGTGACAGGCAAGCACGAAGCTGGCCCAGTGACTGGGGACACTAAAGTCCCGGTAGGAACTTTAGTGTTAGGTTCCAAACACACTAGTGCTTTTCTCGCCGAGATGTGTGGGGTGGGCCTCCTGCAGGTGATTGCTTGGAGGAACCCAAACGTACCTGGGACTGTTTACCCTTTCTATCATCACTTGCTGCCTTGGCGTGCAACCAAAGCTCCATCTGCTGTGCCGCTTCTCCCCTGTCAGGTGTGACCGGCTGTTCATCCCAATCCACCAGAAGGTCCCCTACAAGCACTGGGCGCTGCTGATGGTGGACCTGCAGCGGCAGGCACTGGTGTTCTTTGACAGCCTGCCCGGCAGCAGCAACCCTGTGGGGCCCCAGGCAGTGAGGAGGGTCAAGCAGTGGCTGGCAGATGAGGCACGGGTGAGTGTAGCGGTGGCCACAATGCAGAGGCCCTCCTGCCCTGTCCTGGTGTTTGTCGAGTAATGCATCAAGAATTGAAGTGAAGCTGGATGCAATGATGAGCCGTGGTGGATTGCATCAGACCATGGCATCGTATGACCTTGGCAGGCGTTTGGTGACACAACCTTTTGTCTGAATATGCCCCAGCATGTCTGTGTATGCACACTGACTGTCACCTGTGCCACACTCACAATGGAACACCGGATTTGTCACAATACTGGTGCTCACTTGGCTGTAGCCTTCCACAGTATTGCTGGTCCTGTACATCACATGACATTTGTATGTGCTCTTGCGGTTCCAAACATTCCTGCACCAGGAGAAGCTTGGAGAAACTTGGGACACACAGAGCTGGGCAGAGGAGTTCCCTCCAACCATCCCCAAGCAAGACAACGGGTGTGACTGTGGCGTCTTCATGTTGATGTTCTGCAACAGGCTGGGACTGAGGAGTTTTGCTGGGTTCGACTTCTGCCAGCTGAACATGCGCAACCTGCGGTGTGGTATCGCCTTCGATCTGCTCAAGCACACAATCACAGCAACAGCATGAATGAGCTGTCTGGTGCAGCAAGCCTGAAATTATTGTCGTTGTTGGTGGTGCTAGTGTGGAGATAGCACGTACGGCAGCATGCACTGCATGGCGTGCTCGTCCATCTGGATTTGAAGCCTTCTTTTGTTGAGCTTGCATCACAACATTCGTTGAACCTCTGCACAACCTTTCATGGCATTGGAGGTTGTTCCGCAGCACATCTTGATTCAAGGCATTTCAGCTGTTGCACGGAGCTGTGCATGAACGTGTGGTACGAGCACCGTGCCCTACACCCAGTGGTGTCCCGTGTAGGAGGAGCACAGGTGACCTGCACCTAGTGGTGTGCCATTTACCAAGTGTAGGCTGCAATGCACAAGCGTAGTCCCGCACCATGCAGCTGCAGCACCGCCTGTCACTGTCCAGGCTAGGCAGTTACCAAGTCTCCCTTTCAGCAATTGCAACTGTCAGCTGCATTTGTCCTTTTTTGTGGCCAGGTTTGCAGAACTGAGCGCTGGCTTGCTGGTCGGCACTTCCTGCCAACACTTGGCCGTTCATGCGGTGTGCTGTGGTCAGCAGCTGCTGTGCTGTCACACCTGAATTACAGCACATGCCACCTGATGCACATCAGTTATGGTGTTGATGTGTATGCCATGTTATGCTGGATGTGCAGATAGGCAGTTGCCTGGGTAATTCAGGCGGCATGTGTCAGGCAGACATCCAGCTGGTGTCTGGTGAGGCACCACAGAACAGAGCGATACAGTTCTGTTGTGTTTCAGTTTCATGGTGATCAAGTGCCATTCCTTGCTGGGACTGGGTGTCCGGCTCTTGTGTGACCCGTTCTTCAAGCTCTGCCCTGTGCTGTTGGCCGCAACCTGGGGGCAACTGATCCCCTACAGCTCATGCTGGCATTGCTGCTGATGTTCCTTTCTGCTGTCGACATAGGTTCTATGGCTACCTCACGTACCTCTTGCAGCCTTGCTGTTAGCTGTAGATGATGTTGGACAACAATGCAAAGTGGCATTCGATGCAGTGGCATTTCGTGCAGTGTGCATGCTTCCAGCCTCCTGTAGAGGTAGGGCCAGGAGCATCTGCTGAGGCAATTCATGGTTGATGCAGTGTAGCATTGCATGTTGTGGAATGCTCCGCTGCAGTACAACCTGCGGCATTCATTTGCAGTGCCGGGCTTGACATCTTCAGTCGTTGTCTTGGAACAACTTTGGTCAGTTGGGTACTGCTGGTCCATGGTTGTCTTGGGGCCCCACAGTGTGTGGTAGCCAGCCTAGCATGAGTTCCTTCAGATTGGGGTACTTTCCTTTCCCACTGCAGTGGAACCATCTACTTGTGTAGAGAACTGCTGGTGAGCAACCGCACTTTTTCTTCCTTTTTTTGGGGCTGCATGGGTTTTGCGGGCCTGTCTTTCCATTCATAGCTTTGCGTGCTGGCAGGCTTTTGTGTGCATATCTGTGGCCATGATTGCTGTGTGTTGTGGTCAACAGCTTCTGTCCTCTCACCCACCTTTGTAGTACAGCAAGTGCAATGCAATGCACATTGCGTAGCACAGCAGGAACGTCCATTCATCATGGATGTGTACGTTATGTCAGATGAGCAGTGGCCTGGGTAATTCAGGCGGCAAGTGTAGAGTGGACGTCCAGCTGATGCAGCTGCACAGCACAGGTCGTCACTACTCGGTGGTGCCTCAGCGTGTTACAGTTGATACGACAGCTCTTTGTTGCGGGGGTTTCTGGTTTGGGGTTATTCTGGTTTTTTTACCTTTCTTGCCTGGTTATGGCAGCCGGCACGTGCATGCTTGGGCCTCAGTTGTGCATGTTGCACAGGCTGTGCGCAGCATGATGCAAGCATGCACTGCATACATGCGGTGTGGCACACCACACAGAAGTGGTGTAATCAGCCGTTCCTGCGGCAGGGAGCTGTGCAACGTTATCAGATCTGATCCCGACAATGCCCAGGCCAGAGCACCACCACCAACACTGGTGGTGAGCTGGTGGGCGTCGAGGCACCAGAGGCCTCTGGTGGTGGACTCAAAATGTGGGGCGCACATGATGAGGAACACTGAACATGCATGCCACACAACCCCTGGTGACGCTGCAGCACGTTCAGGGTTGCATGATAAGCCGCAGGCTGCTGCTGCTGCTGCTGCTGCTGCTGCTGCTGCTGCTGCCGCATCTGTGCCCTCCGCCGGCGACAGCAGGTTGAGCCTGGCGGAGGAGTTCAACCTATCCGTTGGTGAGCAGCAGGCTGGATCGGTATCTGTTGAGAAGTACCGAAAGCTGCTCCTGCTGGCAGAGGGCTGTGGTGTGTCGGAGGGCACAGCTGGCAGTGGATCCTCTGGGCTGGGTGACCTGCCCACACCCGGGGTAGCTGCAGCGCCGCACTCGGCAGCGATAGCCAGCCTGCTGCACCAGCCCTGTTGGCTATGGAGGCTGACGCGACTGATCTGGCGCAGCAAGGCGGGGCTCGGCAGCGGCAGGTTGAGCTGGGGGAGTCGGGGGATGCAGCGGCAGCTGTTGCAGACAATGACCGGCTGGTGCAGCTGCAACAGACGGCTGCGGCTCAGCGGCAGCTCGCCGCACATCGGGGTCACCTCGCATGGAAGCAGCCGCAGAACAGGCAACGCCTGGGGTGCTGAGAGAGGGTGCATGGGCTGCAGCTGGCAGTGCGCAGGCCCCAGCAGCAGGGTACTCTGGACGGCAGGGTGGGGTGCACCTGGACATGGTGGCACATGGTGATGGGACGGCAGCTGGCACGCTGCCGTCAGGATGGCAGGGTGCAGCAGGGTTTGGCAGTGCAGCCCAGCAGGGCCACACGATGGGCATCGAGGTGGAGCTGCCACATGCAGGTGCCCCACCGGTGGATATGCCGCCCACTCCTGGGCCTGAATGTGACGAGCAGCAGCCTGGAGCCATGCGGCCAGGCTGGTTGGTGCAGCCTTGCCAACAGGGTGCAGGCGCTCAGCAGCAGCAGCAGCAGCCGCCGTTGGGTGCCGGTCCTGCGGGTCCACAGCAGTGGCAGCAGGTGCCGCAGTACGACAGGCAGCCTGCTGCTGTGCAGCAGCAGCAGCAGCCGTTGGGTGCTGGGCATGCAGGTCCACAGCAGTGGCAGCAGGTGCCGCCACAGGGTGGGCTGCTTGCCCCTGCTGGGCAGCAAAAGCAGCAGCAGCAGCAGCAACAGTCCCAGCTTTGGGGTGCTGGTCAGGTGGGACCTAGTTGGGAGCCGCAGCTGCAGCAGCAGCAGAGCGGTGCTGCTCAGATGGGGTTGTCGTGGCAGCAGTCACAGCAACAGCAGGGGTGGCCGCCGTCTGGTGTGGTTAACTCCTGGCAGCAGCCCACCTCTGGCCATGGCTCTGCTGCACAGGAAGGGTACCAAGGGCCTGGTCTGCAGGCACCATCAGGGAGCATCCTGCAGCAGCAGCCACAGCAGGTACAGGGGGTTTGGCAGCCTGCCATGGCAACACCACCGCCAGTCGCATGGCAACATGCGCAGCAGCAGCAGCACCAGCACCAGCACCAGCAGCAGCAGCAGCAGCATGCCATGCTCCTGAGGGTGCAGGAAGCTGCAGGCATGCTAAACATGCAACCCCCTGCGGGAGGGAGCACCTTTGGGGGCGGTGCCTATCGGCCCCCTCAGCAGCAGCTCCCCGTGCTGCCGTTCTCTGCAACTGAACAAGGGCAGTTGCCATACGGGTTCCAGCCGCCTCCCCGGCTTATGCCCCGCAAGGGCAGGGGCCTTACGGGCAGAGGCAGCATTTTCGTAGCGGTGTAGCCCGTAATCTGGCTGCCAGGCCAGGGCTACACCGCTGTCTTTCTGGCGGGATGGTGGTTTTGGGGTTTGTGTGCATTCTGGTGGCTGCCTTGCTGCGCTGCTGTAGTGAGATATCGGTGCGACCTGTGTTTGTGGCTGTGGTCACCTGCTGCATCAGTAGCTTGCTGTGGCAGGTTCTGCGCAGCAAATGCAGTGCTGCCCCATCCTGTCCTGGGGCAGACATTTCTGCCACAGGCAGTGGTGGCCGGGGGCCTGATGAGTGCGGGTGCAGGAGCCCAAGTCGCTGCAGCAGTTTTGGTAGTTCCAGCAGTTGGGACAGTAGCTCATCTCCCGGCGACGTGAGCAGCAGTCACGCACCGAGTCGCAGCAGCAGCGGTACGGGATCTGATGACTGGGGCAATGTCGATGCAAGTCCTGAGGAAGCAGCAGCAGTGCTGCTGCTGGCTGCTGCTCAGCTGGCACGGCAGGCTATGATGGGGTCAGCTGGTCAGGGTGGGTCCATGGCAGGGGCCTATGGCAGGGGCCTACCAGGTGGTGCTGCTGGTCAGCACCAGGGGTTTCAGGGGGTGGGTGGGTTTGGGGCTGCTGCAGGCCGAGGGGGCCCTTTGGGGAGCGGGGGTGGGGCTGGCAGCGGTGGCGGTGGGGGTGGGGGCCCTCCACCTGGGCAGCCAGGGCAGGGGGCGGCCTACATCCCTCCTGGAGGGCGTGCGGGATTCTTCATTTACCTGGGAGGTAAGATGGCGGCATGTCAGCTAGGATGTGCTTGCAAGCACGTGGGTTTAGCGATGAGTCTGCCTTCAAGGGCCATGTGAAGTTTTTGTCTGTTTGCATGCTGCATGTCTTGTGCATTGTGTTGCTCCAACTGATCATCAGGCTGAAATAACGCCGCTACCCTCAACGTCGGTTGTGCGACTTGCAATGTGTTTCCCACACACTCACCAGACCCTCCATTATAATACGGCCCATGTTCCCCCCATCTCTAAGTATCTCTAAGAATTATATAATAGAATCGAGGTCTCTGTCTCTGTCGCAAAATAACACTTCTTTCCTCTCCCCCTCTTCCTCCTATCCTAGAATGGGGACAATCATATCACAGAGACCAAGGGGGGGGGGGTTAGAGACAAACTTTGATGATTGATGATCAATCAAGGGTAGCGTTATTTCGAAGCTGATACACCGTGTTCGTCTGTGTCAGGGATGGAGTTGCTCCCCCCCAGGGGGCATGGTTTCAGGGGCCAAAGTGCTCCTTGCTCACCCCCCCCTTCCAGCACTGTTTTACTGCAAATCCGGCCAGATCCGGCCAGATTTCGGTCGCTACCCCCCCCTGAGCTGCCTCAAGACGTGGTGTCGCTCCTCGCCCCCCCCCCCCCCCCCCGTCAGACGAACACGGTGTATCAGCTTCAAAAAACGCTACCCTAATTATTTGCGGAATTTTTTTCCTGCAATTGCTAGCAGAAACACAATCTATATCATTCTGGCATGCAGGCAAGACTGGCACACTGTGATGGTGGTCGACCTCTGTGAGCGGCTGCCTGATCTGCAACAGCAGCATGCCTGCAGCAACAGCTGGCTGTTGCAGGCAAGGGTGCACATGCAGCATGATCCCAAATACTATATGAAAAAATACAGTGTGCAACTGTTTCAAAAGCACACTGGCACCAGCTGCTGTTCCTTGGCAGTTCCATCGCTGTCCTGCTGCTGTCGGGCAATCCAGCGACGTGCACGGAGGTCACAAAACCAGCTTAACTGCAACATGAAATCGACGTTCTGCAGCCAATCCGGCCGTTGCTGCGCGGCTGTTGGCTGTCAGACATTGCACAAGGCATTGCGGTGTCTGCTGAAGGCACAATGCTAAGGAGCATTGCGCATGCATTGATGCAAAGCGCCGCAAGTGAAAGGTCTTGCGTGCTCACTCTCAACAGCGCACATATGCAGGGAGCACACTGACAATGTGGTAGGTGAATCACCCAAGGTGATTGTCCCCATTCTAGGATAGAAGAAGAGGGGGAGAGGAAAGAAGTGTTATTTTGCGACAGAGACAGAGACCTCGATTCCGATAGAGTTGTAGAGTTCTGTTGGTGTCACGCTGGTCACAGTTCTGCGCTACAAAAGTACACGAAACATTACTGTCCCCATTCTAGGATAGAAGAAGAGGGGGAGAGGAAAGAAGTGTTATTTTGCGACAGAGACAGAGACCTCGATTCCGTTCGGTTTGTTTGTCGCGGAAATTTGCCTTTTTGCTGACTGGATGTTATCTCCAAAAAAAGTGTGTTACTTTGTTTGCAAAGTTCTGCTGACTGGATGTTTTTCGTCCCCAGAAAAGTATGATTGTCCCCATTCTAGGATAGAAGAAGAGGGGGAGAGGAAAGAAGTGTTATTTTGCGACAGAGACAGAGACCTCGATTCCGTTCCCAGGGTGGTTTCAAGCAATTGGCTGACAGCGTGGGTTGCATGGTAACGGGTGAAAGGGTGAGGCAACAGTGCAGCATACATATTGAGCAATGCAGCTAGCACTGTGCTCCCTCAGCTTCAGCGTTTCTTTGAAATAAGTAAGCCATACACTTGTGTTGCAGACCGCACATCATCAATCAAGCTCTTGATCAGCCGATCTGGTGCTGACATGTCAGCCAGGGTTCAGTGTACCGTACTGCCACGAGTGGTTCGATAATAAATAATTATTTAGAAAAGTTGCGAAATATCGAATGCACCAAACAATTGCCTGGGGTCCCCTTGTCGAATGGCTTTCACACTGGCTGGTTTCAGCCTGTTTGTTGAGTATTTGCACCAAGATGCCCGACGTGCTTGAGTTTAGCGCATGTTATCACGTCCTGCGACGCGCTCTATACGGAATGCGTTTTGCAATCTGGGCGAATCCTGCATGCTGGCCGTCATGGTTTGCATGGTAATTTTGATGGACAAAAAGTGCGGCTGCTTCCATGCGAGGTGACCCCGGATGTGCGGCGAGCTGCCGCTGAGCCGCAGCCGTCTGTTGCAGCTGCACCAGCCGGTCATTGTCTGCAACAGCTGCCGCTGCATCCCCCGACTCCCCCAGCTCAACCTGCCGCTGCCGAGCCCCGCCTTGCTGCGCCAGATCAGTCGCGTCAGCCTCCATAGCCAACAGGGCTGGTGCAGCAGGCTGGCTATCGCTGCCGAGTGCGGCGCTGCAGCTACCCCGGGTGTGGGCAGGTCACCCAGCCCAGAGGATCCACTGCCAGCTGTGCCCTCCGACACACCACAGCCCTCTGCCAGCAGGAGCAGCTTTCGGTACTTCTCAACAGATACCGATCCAGCCTGCTGCTCACCAACGGATAGGTTGAACTCCTCCGCCAGGCTCAACCTGCTGTCGCCGGCGGAGGGCACAGATGCGGCAGCAGCGGCAGCAGCAGCAGCAGCAGCAGCAGCAGCAGCCTGCGGCTTATCATGCAACCCTGAACGTGCTGCAGCGTCACCAGGGGTTGTGGGCAGCGGTCGCATGGGCGAGTCCGGCTGCTCCTGGTGCGGCACAGACGCCAGCTGCAGTGCCTTGGCTTGCTGTGGATGCTGCTGCTGGCCTGTCACGCCTGGTTGCAGCAGCTGGGGTGCCTGCTTCAGTGCCTGGAACAACTGTTGTGCGGCCTGCCCCCGCTGCTGGGCAACATCATCCTCCTGGGTTGCCGGGGAATCCGGCTGCCGCCGTTGCCGCCGGCCATGTGCCAGCTGTGTCTCGGCCTGCACTGGTCCTGACCCTGCAGATGGGTGGGGCACAGACTGCTCCTGCAGAACTGCGTACCCTGATGATGACTGCGCCACTGGCTGCTGTTGCAGAGCTGTGGCCGCAGCTGCTGGCTGCTGCTGCAAAGCTGCAGGTGCAGCTGCAGACTGCTGCTGCAGAGCTGCAGGTGCAGCGACAGACTGCTGCTGCAGAGCTGCAGGTGCAGCGACAGACTGCTGCTGCAGAGGTGCAGGTGCAGCTGCTGGCTGCTGCTGCAAAGCTGCAGGTGCAGCTGCTGGCTGCTGCTGCAAAGCTGCAGGTGCAGCTGCTGGCTGCTGCTGCAGAGGTGCAGGTGCAGCTGCTGGCTGCTGCTGCAGAGCAGCAGGTGCAGCTGCAGACTGGTGCTGCAGAGCTGCAGGTGCAGCTGCAGACTGCTGCTGCAAAGCTGCAGGTGCAGCTGCTGGCTGCTGCTGCACAGCTGGAAAGCCAGCAGGTGACTTGGCCGCCGGCTGCTGCTGCTGCAGCACCGCAACCACTGCAGCTGCTTGCGATCCCAGCTGACTCTGCAGGGCTGGGGACACTGCAGGTGAGTGGGGCTTTGTGCGCTGGTGCAAACCTGCCGACACTACAAGTGGCTGGACCGCCAGCTGTGGCTGCAGGGCTGCCGGCCCTGGCGGCTGGAGATGCTCGCCACGTGTGGTTGTCGCCTGGACTTCAAGCGCGGCTTTGCGCTGAGCCAGCAGACGCATCAATGTGGCCTGCTGCGCACCCTCGGCATCCCCAGTAGCGGCGGACTGCCCAGGGGGAGCTGGCACGCGCGCTGGTGCAGGTGCAGTGGCAGCTGCAGCCACAGCGCCAGCGACAGCGGCAGCAGCAGCACCACCAGCAGCAGCGTCGGCAAGCAGCAGGTGTTGTGGCAGCTGCTGGAGCGGCTGCTGAGATCCTGCCATCCCCGACTGAACCGCCTGTGACGCCAGCGCCTGCATGTCCGCATGAGGCGGCCGCTGGCTGATCCGTTGGTGCTGCAGCAGCGCAAGCAGCAAGTAATCTTCTTGCGAAGGCTGCGCGTGCGAAACACTGCCAGCGCCCTGCGGCTGCTGCTGCTGCAGCAGCGCTACAGCCGGTGGCACTGACGACACCATGGCTTGAGGTGAATGCTGCTGCAGGGCGCTGCCTGCAACCCCAGGCGGGACCGCTCGCAGCTCAGATCCGGTCTGCGGCTGCTGGGGCGCCGCCATCTGCTGCTGCTGCTGCTGCTGCGACCCATGTGCCTGCTGCTGCTGTCGCTGCAGCTGCTGCGGCGGCGGCGTCTGCTGCAACGCTGCACGTGCTGCCACATGCTGCTGCGACTTGCCAGCAGGCGGCACAGCATGACTGCCCTGCCCGACTGTTTGCCGCTGGGCCTGCAGCTGCAGGAACTCATTGTGCTGCTGCAGCTGCTTCACAGGTGACTGATCTTCAACAGCCTGCAGGGCTGCAGCCACCAAGCTGGACTGCTGCTTGTGTTCCTGCCTTGCTGCCGCCTTCTGATCGAACCAGCGTGCAGGCATCAATCCCAAGCCATGCCGCTGAGCTGCTACCTGCTGCTGTTGTTGCCAGACAGCAGGTGCTGCTGCCTGCAGCACCTGGACAGCACGTGCCTCATGCTGTGCAGGGGGTGGACTGGCCTCTATGCCTGCCATCGCAGCCAATGGGCCCAGCTGCGCAGCTGCGACTGCAGCCGGCAAGTCACCAGTGGGCCCCACCAGCGCATTGGAGGCATCCACTATGTCTTGCAGGTCTGCAGGCGTGGTGTGTGCCAACTGCCCAAAGGCAGCTGCCCCACTGAGGCACCAACACATGCAAAGGCAGCACAGCAGCACAGCATCAGCAGCCTGTCAGCATGGGGTGCGACACATGTCAGAGCCACATGCAGGGGGAGGTGGTGGGGTGGACCCGAGAAGCACCATCCTGCACTTCAGCCACAGCATTCCATATATGTGTTATGTTCCATGTCAGCTGGGAAGTTGGCCAACATTGCCCAAGCCAGGGGATAGCAAGGGGCAGCTGGGAAACGGGGGGGGGGACTACCTGTTCCCAGAAGTGACGTATCAGTCGTGTGGCCCAACAGTGGCACTTTGCAAGGCTGACGGCACAACCTACCAGCGCCATCATCGCATATTTCAGGTCCCATCAGATCCAGGAAGGCCGCTGGTCTTCCTTGGTCGTGTATGCTGTTGGACGTTTTTGTACACGTGCAATAATCCTTTTTAAAGATCTGTTTTACAGCTGAGGCATAATAGACATGTCGATCATGACAGACAGGGCGTTCTTGACATCGCTGCTCGGCACCTAGGCTATAAGAAGACTGCAAAACCGTCCCGATTGAGTGAGAGCAGTGCGCTATGCACCATATCAACCATTTTCAGCGTACAAATGCAGGCTTGCAGGGTACAGGTTTCTCAGCCCATTTGACTTTCTGTAGGGTGGTGCTTCCACAAACCCCATAATGAAAACGTGCAAACAACAGCATTCAGCACACACAGGGTCATACACTCCAATTGGACAGCCACACCCTGTAACTGCCCAACTCACCTGGCCAGACGCGGCTGCGGGGAGGACCCTGCTGCACCTGCACCAACCTTGCCCATACCAGCAGCAATTTGCTGCTGCAGAGCTGCACGACCTGCAAGGCTGTGGTTGGGCAGCCCTACCAGCCGCCGTTGCTGCTGGTGGTCCTGCTGCTGCTGGGCCTGCTGCTGCTGCAGGGGCTGGGTAGGTGGCCAGATTGCAGGGCCCAATGCATCAACCCGCTGCTGCTGCTGCTGCTGCTGCTGCTGCTGCTGCATCAGCACCTGCTGCTCTTGCTGCCGTTGCTTGTGCTGCTGCTGCATCAGAACCTGTTGCTGTTGCTGCTGCTGCTGCAGCGACAGCTGTGCTGGCTGCATCTGACCCCAGGCCTGCATGCCTCCTGAAGGCTGCAGCATGCCATGCACTGCAAATTGCGTGCCGGCCGCTACCTCAGCTGCGTCGTCATCATCAGGCACCATATCCGGATCCCACTCGTCAGAGCTGTCAAGATCTGCAGTACACCACCACAACACACACATTGTGTGTCACACAGAATGATATGTCATGCTCTCAGCCAGACCATGACATATGATGCTGTTTGGTGAGGTCATATGGTGACTGTTACTATTATCAAGCAAAGGCTCCAGGGCAGCGCAGCACCACACTACAACATGCAGGCCCATGTCTGATAGCAGCAGCATTGGTGCTCTTTGGTGAGGTCATATGGTGGCTGTCACTGGCATCGAGCAGAGACCCCAGGGCAGCGCAGCAGCACACAACCACTTGCAGGCCCATGTCTGTTTGCTGCAGCATTGGTGATCAAACAGCCCCCCCCCCCACCCTTTCCCCCCCCACCCCCCACACACACACTCGCACCTGCAGCTGCTGCTGCAGCAGCCTTAAGGCGCTTCCTGCTGCCCGTTGAGCCGGCAGACCCTGCAACGCACGTACAAATTCACAGCAGGAGCCCAGCAGGGTGAGTTGTGGGTTTGGGTGGGGTTCTCTGGATTATCACCAAGCATGCGTACCCAGCGATCATGGGACCAACACGCCACCGCATAAGATCTGTGCCAGGCTGCGGCAAGACGACGCTTAGAACACTGACATCGCACGGTGTGCAGCGATCGGTTTGTCAACCTTCTCTGCGGTGCCACTAGCACCGTACAGTACGCTGATCGTCCCAAAGACACTCACCCATGTCCGGCCTGAACACCTTGTATAGCATGGTGCCAGCGCCATTGACGACCGCATTAAGAGCTTCTTCAACAGAAAAGTCATGAGGAAGATGGCCAGGGTGGTCGTCCCCAGGGATGGTTGCGAGCAGGGAGTTGGCACGCTGTGTCACCTCCTGCATCAGGCCAGCCGCGCTGTCCCGGTACAAGCGGCGTGCTGCTTGCAAAACTAATTGGTCGGCAAGGCCTGGCTGCAGTTGGTCTACAGTGCCGTGTATGGCCTCCAACACGGCATCAACTACAGCGATGCTGAACAGCGGTCCAGGACCCTTGCCGCAGCTTCCGGTGCAGGGACTGTGAGTATTGCTGATGAACAAGTGGCGACATGCGGGACATGCGTAACATCGACGATAGAACCAGGCTAGGTCAAAATCATGTACCACGAGGCGACTCATCATGCCTTTGACATGAACAGCAAGGTACTGGTATGGTGCTGTGAGATGACACCTCCCACGTTAAGCCTGGAGTGTGCTGGGACCGCAAGTTACGTGGCAGGGTTTCAGGGTTTGGGTGGTGTCCGGGCAACAGCAATCTGGAGGCATGCGATCTTCAAGTGCTAATAATTGTTAATGCATGGGTGCAGCCGCATCTGCGCCCCCTACAAGACGGAGCGTCTTGTCATACGATCGATGGAATGACAACACTAAACAGACTTGCCTCAATCGTCGATTGATGTTGTTCATTGTTATGCACTGACGGTTGAGCTATTCAGCCGGTATCGTCCTGCCACATACACAGGGACATGCTGCTGCTGATGCCTTTGTTGTGCAGTGCCGCGCAATTGTCCTATCAGCCTATCAGCGAGGACAAGTAGATCATGGATACGGTGCATTCATGCCATTCGGTTACCAGCTATGAGTCAAGGCACACAAACCAGCTTGGACGCATGCAGTTGGCACTGCAAGACAGACACAAGCAACAGGTAGCATGCAACATCCCCCCCCCCCCCCCGGCCACCTACAGCCACCCACCTGCCACACCCACACATATAGCAGCCTGGTAACACCATCATGCACGCAGCACCACCCACCGTAAAGTAGTTGTGCTGGTACACAAGTCTTGCCCAGCATAGATGAAGGAGCAAGTGCGCTCCCCAAAAATGCAGCCATGCGCAGCTGAACAAAACCGCGCCTACATTGTGCCAGCAGATCTTCCACACAACCCGACAACAGCCTGTACAACAAGCAGTCACTGATGCCCCCCCCCCCCCTGCCCGCAGCCCGGGCTGACACAGGTCATGCCTAGCACAGATGCAGTCTTGCTGCCACAAACAGTGCCCTCAACAGGATACCCACAACTGTGCAGCCAGACGACCAGACACCCCAGCCAGCCAAGGTCATTGCAGTAGACAGTGCCAACCTTCAGTCTGCAATTAGGGAATCAAAGGTACTACACCCCACCACAAGCAGGTGTACGCCGGAGAAATATGATACAGCCTGAATTTGCAGCAACAGCACACCACCCAGCAACATATACACAGCAAACCACTCAGCATGCCCGTGGTGCCAGGTGAGCACAAACTCGCCATCAATGCCATGCACGTCCCCTATCACACGGCCCTGTCCCCATCAGCCTCCTGACACAAACAGCCCGCTACACACCCACGCCACCCCCTTCACCACCAGATAACCCATGCCATCCACATGCCGCCCCCTTCACCACCAAATAACACACGCCCAGTGCCACCCCAGCACCAGCAGGATACGTAGGCAAACCCCACATGCCACACCTTCACACCAAGTTGAGTGCCCGCTGCACCTGCCAGCTGACAAAATCAGCCTAAGACATGCCGGTGCATTCCAATGGCTCAAAGAACCAGGTGCGCAGCACCTCAGTGGTGTCACCACACTTGGACAGCTCAGTCTGGGAATCAAACTGGCGCTGCATCTCACCCTTGAATGCCTTGATGTAAGCAGCTTGCGCACAGCGGCCCACCTTGGCAGCAGACACTCCCCGCCGGTGCCTTGCATACTGCTCGTGACATGCACGCCTTGCGGCGTCAGCCACCCTCCTGGCAGCAGCAGTGTCTGGGGTCAAGTTGCGCGAGTGCGCCAGCTCAACCGACCCAGGCATCTGCCGCACAGGCAGGCCCCGCACCAGAGCTGTGGTATCACCATTCAGGCGGGTGGCATCGGTGTACATGACTTTGGTGGTGAGGTTGGGGTTGATGTGACCCAACGCAGCGGTGCAATCAAGATCAGTAGCCTGGGGGTGGTTGGTGACAGCTGTGCCAACCGTCTTGCGCCCACTGATGGCACTACACTTGCTGGGGTTGAGCCCCAAAGCAATGCCTACGGTGGTGCAAACGCTGGACATGGTGGTGCTGTACACACTGTACCGCCCCCCCGTGAGCAGCCGGCCCGACATCATGGGATAGCCACGCATCTCAGCAGGCACAGACCAGGGCTTCACACCAATAATGGACGCAACCAAGCTCTCAACATCCTCACACGTCCAATCAGCAGGCCCCGCCAGCCGGTCACTGTGGCCCATCATGCCACAGTTGCCAGGCAACGAAACATATGGAGCATACCCAAAAGCTCCATTCAGAATAGCCCACACCAACCATGACAGACAGGGGCAAGTATCCACCTGCTCGCTGAAGGTCAACTTCCCCACACCAATGCGCCTGTTCACCAGCTGGCCTGCCACCACGGTGAACTGAGGGTTGCGGTTGAACTTAGTGCGATTGAGCTGAATCTGCACAGCCACAAGCCGCCCGCCTGCCCAATGCAGCTGGCAATCACCCCAGGAAATCACCGGCACCCCGCCCCACCGAGCTGAACCCAGATCACTAGGCTTGTGTGTGAACGACATAGGCCGCCAGCCCAGGTAGCTGAAGCAACCCAGTGTGTGCCTTGCAAACGCAGGCCACACGGGGTTCTGCAGGTAACAATGCCCGTACAGGTCCCACATCAACAGCAACTGCATGCCTGCATCAACCAGAGCAGCATCCCAGGCACACTTCGTGTTGCGCTTGCTGCGCGCAGCAGGGAACACCATGCCAAACGAACACACGACACGCAGGACGACTGCAAACTGGTGCTTGTGCACGGCACCCAACACAGCTACAGGAGTAGGACTCATGTATATCAACACATGCACCAACATCCTAAGGTACTGCTCCAGGGTGCTACACTGCAGCCCGTTGCGGCTCTTGCTGTAGTGGAAGAAGTGAGTTGCCACAGCCACCCACAGCACCTCCGACAGGGGGAGCATAGACCACCGGCATGCAAAAAAACCATACACCAGACAGAAATCAAGGTACATATTTATGACATGCACATACTTAATCCACGTATCTTCGTTCGGGCCCGCGTACTCAGCGCGCGCGCGATCGCTCTTGCACTTGCCGGCATGGTGGCTGGCGACGTGGTACGCCACATGACGTACCTCCTGATTCACCTGGGAGAACCGCTCCCTGCACCAGCAGCAGCACAAGAAACAAACATGTCAGCACCTGTGCCAGCACTATGTACTGCGTTGTTTCCACAACCGCTCTGTTGTAAAGCATCCACTGCACATGGTGCTGGTCAGGCAGCAAACCATCATGCGACACAGCTGCATGGGCAACATCGCTGAGCTGTCACGCGTACACAAGCTGCGCCATGTACATGATGTGCAGGAAAGGTGCTACACACACACACACACACACACACACACACACACACACACACACACACACACACACACACACACACACACACACACACACACACACACACACACACACACACCAACCAAAGGGGTGATGCACACGTTGCACACTATTGACTGCAAACCCTGCCCCTCGCACGCACACGCACAACACACCTGCCCAGCCGCAGGGCATACACTGGCATCCGCATGATGTCGGCAGGCAATCAGGGCGGCCTTAGTACACCTGCAGCAGCAGCAGCAGCAGCAGCAGCAGCAGCAGCAAGTCAGACATATGCAGCACCACAGCTTCCAACCAGGTACTAACAGGTCTGCATATACACCTAGGGACAAAAGTTTGTGCTCAATGTGACTGACACAGTAGCACTCACAAGCTAGAACATCAGCTTTGTCATCAGTACCCACCACCACACAGCTGAAGAGGTGCACTACCAGAGCAGTTGCATGACAGGCTCTGCCAATCACTGCAACCATCAATGCATGCAAGTGCAACCCTGGGGGTGACCCCCTCAAAAAGTGCCTGAAATTGCAAGGTGATTTTGACCCCCACACCCTTCAGTCCAGGCTGCAGCCACAAGAATGGATGCTGCAGATAGCCCCACCAGCTGCATGTATGCCTCACCCCCAGCCCATCCCCCTGTCCCCCAAAGCCATGTGCAGCTTCAGCACAGAGAAGGCCAACCTGGCAGCCAGCACCCCTGAAAGCAAGTGGCAATTTCACCTCTGGAACACACACACAACAGGCCACAGGCTGGTGGAAGCTGAGCAGGCACCCCAAGGCTCCCACCACCCCATCAATAAGGAAGGTATAGGCAGAGGAGCTAGGTGCTTGGTGCTGGTGCGGCGTGCGGCTAAGGCTAAGGCTAGGCGCGCGCGTGGCATCAACCGGGTGGGGGAGGGTAGTCTCGATCGCCGGCTGCACGCACCACAAAACACCGCGCTGACCACCTTGGCCAACGCACAACAGTAGTGCAATGGGAAAGCTGAGAAACGTTCAAATACCGAACATCAACGGAAACTGCTGCTGTCTTGGGGTGACAGGGAATTTGTGTCGGTCGTAAAAACTTTTGTCCCTAAGTGTGCGCCACACCCAGCCCCCCGGCACCCCAAACCCCTGCCGCCGCCCATTGCTGCCACCAACCCCTGTGGGTAAGCTGTTGGTGCCAATCAGTAGCAGGTGCAGTGGTCTTATTTATGAATGTAAAACTGCTTGTCTTTGTTGCTGTTGCAGCTGGCAGCTTTTTACCTCAACTTGGCTGACCCCCCACAGTGCACCCCTAAAACCTGCATTTTGCTTGTAGTATCTCACAAAGCAGCAGCAGCACAGCTACAAAGAGTGATAGGAAGCAGCACAGTGGGGAGCATAAGAAGCACACATGTGACAGCCTCAAGGGTTGTTGGTGGCTTTACCACTGGCAGAAGAAAACAGTCGCCCCGTGCGCCCATGTCACCCACCAAGATGGTCAAAAAGTGGCCAAAATCGAACATGCTTGCAATCAATCCAGCCACTCACAGGGGGAAGCCAGCACACCCATCACACCATGAGGGACAACAGCAGGCATTTACCAACAGCAGGGTGCTGCCCCACCTCAGATGCAAGCACACCTTGCAGGGACCAATGAGGAAAATCCACCAGTGGCGCACACCTAGGGACAAAAGTTTGTGCTCAATGTGACTGACACAGTAGCACTCACAAGCTAGAACATCAGCTTTGTCATCAGTACCCACCACCACACAGCTGAAGAGGTGCACTACCAGAGCAGTTGCATGACAGGCTCTGCCAATCACTGCAACCATCAATGCATGCAAGTGCAACCCTGGGGGTGACCCCCTCAAAAAGTGCCTGAAATTGCAAGGTGATTTTGACCCCCACACCCTTCAGTCCAGGCTGCAGCCACAAGAATGGATGCTGCAGATAGCCCCACCAGCTGCATGTATGCCTCACCCCCAGCCCATCCCCCTGTCCCCCAAAGCCATGTGCAGCTTCAGCACAGAGAAGGCCAACCTGGCAGCCAGCACCCCTGAAAGCAAGTGGCAATTTCACCTCTGGAACACACACACAACAGGCCACAGGCTGGTGGAAGCTGAGCAGGCACCCCAAGGCTCCCACCACCCCATCAATAAGGAAGGTATAGGCAGAGGAGCTAGGTGCTTGGTGCTGGTGCGGCGTGCGGCTAAGGCTAAGGCTAGGCGCGCGCGTGGCATCAACCGGGTGGGGGAGGGTAGTCTCGATCGCCGGCTGCACGCACCACAAAACACCGCGCTGACCACCTTGGCCAACGCACAACAGTAGTGCAATGGGAAAGCTGAGAAACGTTCAAATACCGAACATCAACGGAAACTGCTGCTGTCTTGGGGTGACAGGGAATTTGTGTCGGTCGTAAAAACTTTTGTCCCTAAGTGTATAGCACCAACGCAGGGGAGCACCGCTCTTCAGAGGCTACATGCAGTACCAGATGTGCCAGCCAACCTGCACAAGCCCATCCAGCGCAACCAATGGCAGCTGCCCTGAGGCAATCTGCACAAGGCACCGATGCAAATCACCCACTTGCGCATGCAGGAACGCCTAACCAACCACCTGCCCTTGGAAAACAGCCATGGCGCACACCTCACCTGCTATTCCTGTGCAACATGCGCCACGCCACACTGGGTATCACGGTAGCTACAGAATGGTGGACAGCCTGCAGCAGGATGCAAGCAGGGCACACCATAGGATGATTATTTAGTATTATTTAGTAGCAACAACAGCACATGCAGTAGTAACCTCACCAACACAGCAAGCGCCAGCAAACCATGCAAGCCGCTGCCATCAGAACATGAACCTGCACACCAAAGCCATGCTGTCGCAGCTCAAACACAAGGCTGCCAATCCACCCCTTCCCCTGCATCAAAACCCTGCGACAGTCACCCCAGCCTCACCTGTACAGGAAGCACCGCCCCACTTGCTTGATTGCCGTTGCAGTATGCTGGACAGCCTGCAGCAGGATGCAAGCAAAACAACAGGAATACAGGTTGCTGACAGTGCCCGCAGCATGCAGTCATGCAGTCACGCGCCAGCACATGCGCAGGCACTCCGCCACAAGCGCGCTGGCACACAGGCAAAACCCAATCACCCACGCAGTCACGCGCACGCTGCACCATGTAGGATGCAGGCACGCATTCCAGGACGCATGCTGGCGTGCAGGAGCAGGTCCTGCGCACTCACACGAGCACGCGCATGTGCACGCATGAACGCACGCACGCACACAGACCAGCAGCCCTCACCTGAATCGAACGCAGGCCCCCACGTGTCAGCGGCAAGCCGAGGAGCAGTCTTGACAGCAAGAAGGACAAGCCTGGCACGACAGCACGACGGCAGCGCAGTTCAGAACATGTCGGTCAGCCAGCGCTTCCCTTGCCACAGGGATTGCATAAATCCTCTGTTGACAACCACATACACAACATCAGATGAGCGACGAGGCACCCACAGGACATGCCCAGCACACTACACATAGCATCCTGCCAATATTCACAGCAGCAGCCTGCACACCTCAACCCAGCCGCCCTGCAAGGCCACTGTCATGCCTACTACTGTAGATGTGACATCATGTATAGTACCAGCAAGCACTTCAAGACAAAGCAGCGCACAGCCAGAACTCACAGTATGACAGCCGTGCACCCCCAGGATCTTGTGACTTGTTTCATGCCCTGTCAGACGGCCCGTCGCAACGACAGCCTGCAGCGCAGCAACACATCAGCAAAGAGCAACTCAGTGATGACACAGCACTGACACACCAACAACAGCACTTGCAGCAACGACACAGAAACACATCCAGCCTGCACTGAGCAATTGCAAACCTAGCAACAGTCGCCCACGCCAGAGTGAACGCAGTTGCCAGGCTGAAAAAATCGAGTATGCTGGGCAGCCTACAGCAGGACACATGCACAGCCACAACAGCACAGGGTTGCAGAATAAGCTCCTTCCTGCCTTGATGATAGCACCTGCCATGCTTTCGGCTGAGATGTCGCTGTTGCCAACACAGCCACACTGGCACTGGGATTTGCATGCCTCACCTGTGCTGCGCACACTGCAGAGGGTAGTCGATCACTGCCTCAACCTCAACCCTAGCACCACAGGACAGCAGCAGAGCAGCACGTGTGCTCAGACTTTGTTGAGCAGTCCCGCTGCAGCATATGTTGCCCCACACTAAGCTGCCCTACTAAGGCCCCAATTTCACTCCAGCGAATGAGGGCCATCACACACATTCACCACGAGGAGGCTACTTGCAGCCCACATCCACCTAGCCCAGCCACCGCTGCTCCAGTACTGCCAGTCAGCCCCCGCAGCAGCAAACACTCCCAGACCCACCCAGAGATGCAACTGCCTGGTCCATCACACCAGCAGTCAACATAACACTTCCACCATACAACTAGCGAGGCTCAACTCACTTGACAAGCGACAGCCCGTGTCCTGCACTGTGCTACTGCCCTGCCGAAATATCTGTCGTAACCCTGCAGCCCACAAACACAGCGGCGCAAAACAACAAACAGTTTCTGCACAGCGACACAAGGAATAGCCAATGCCACCTTGTCAGCGACGGCAAGCAAACGTAACAAGCTGATCAGCAACTGCAGAAGACGCCAGTGTGCATGGCTGCGGAAAGGCACGCATCATGGCTGCAATGTGACCTACAGCCGCACCTGCGACGACCCCAGTGCGAAACCGCGCTGGTCAGGACAACAGCAGCTGACAATGAGACCGCGCTACCCGCGATGACGCTGTAAACCCACCTGCTTGGTGAAGACACTCCCGGAGCTAATTGGGAGCGTCTCAGAGCGCCACTGCGACGCGGCAGCTGGTATCAAACACTTTCTTGCACCGTGGGCTCCACTCTGTATCAGACTCCAGCGGGGGATTCCGCAAATAAAGCAGCCAACATGGAAAGTAATGAACGTGTACCACGCTTGCGCACAAACACAGCACAAAGCTAGCTGGAGACCAACAGTGTGCCCTGCTGTGTAACAGTCACTGCAACCACCCATGGGACGCAACCCGCTCAGGCAACAACCGAGTTGTGCAGGTCCTCACAGAGACTGACAGCAATACCTACAGCTGATCGCCACTGCGCGCATCAAAAGTAACCGAGCCATTCATGCATGAAACAACCCACACGCATTCATGCATGAATAACGTCACTTCAGCCATGAATGAACAACAGTGCATGCCAGTGACACTACTGCATGTCCGCCAACACTGCAAGCCAGAGAAGACGGGCTTTCTCGCAACATGGTTCTCGTTAGCCCGAAGCAGAGGCTGCACTCAACGCAAGTCACCAACATAAGGGCGCAACAGCTGACTGGACCGAACTGGGCTGACAGCATTGCAGCGATGTGCACAAGCAGACCCGACAGAATCTTCTTTTAAACTGGAAGGGCTGCCAGATGGCACCTGCGCTTGTGGCACCAGGAAAAACGCAAATGTCACCGGTACTTTTCTGGGGACGAAAAACATCCAGTCAGCAGAACTTTGCAAACAAAGTAACACACTTTTTTTGGAGATAACATCCAGTCAGCAAAAACGCAAATTTCCGCGACAAACAAACCGAACGGAATCGAGGTCTCTGTCTCTGTCGCAAAATAACACTTCTTTCCTCTCCCCCTCTTCTTCTATCCTAGAATGGGGACAAACATGTTCATCCTTGGCGACATGGCCTAGTTTTCCTCGGAGAAGGAGAATCCTTCGGAGAGCCTGTGGCCCGAGCAAAAGAGTAACAAAATGAGTAATTTGTGAGTAATAAATGTGTAATTTTTGAGTACTAAATGTGTAACGCCGTTTCTTTTGAAATCAGGCGACAGCTTTGGTCTTTGCGCATTGAACTGGTTGAATGAATGTACTTCAAGCTTGAAGGAAATTCTAGCACGGTCGGATGGCAAAGGCCGTAGCATCCTGGATATTGAACTGCCCCACACACGCAAGGAAGGCACCGCAAACACACACCGAAGACCAACATAATTGTGTTCAGGGGCGTAACACGCCTTCTAGCGCAGACTGTAGCATGGCCGCGGTGATGGTAGATCAGTACAGATCATGTCGACAGGCCGAAGATCGTTTTTCAAGTTTTCTTGCGAACACCTACACCATTCGACCTTCAGTTGCGGCAAATCAGGAAGCTGTAAGGCAGGGGGGCTGTCTGCCCCCCTGGACCCCCGCCACCAGTACTGCTGTAGTGCGCCAAGAGAGACGGCAGCACCGCACACTTGCACTTGCTGGACCTGTAAGGCAGGGGGGCTGTCTGCCCCTCTGGACCCCCGCCACCAGTACTGCTGTAGTGCGTCAAGAAAGATAGCAGCAACGCACACATACAATTGCTGGACCTGTAAGGCAGGGGGGCTGTCTGCCCCCCTGGACCCCCGCCACCAGTACTGCTGTAGTGCGTCAAGAGAGACAGCAGCACCGCAAACATACACTTGCTGGACCTGTAAGGCAGGGGGGCTGTCTGCCCCCCTGGACCCCCGCCACTAGTACTGCTGCACTACAGTCAATGCCGGCGGGGGTCCAGGGGGGCAGACAGCCCCCCTGCCTTACAGGTCCAGCAAGTGCGAATGAACGTTGTGCAGCAACACAGGCAGTAATCGCGGGGGGCAAGGGGGGCGGCTAGCCCCCCTGCCTTACAGGACCAGCAAGTGTCGGAAGGTGGACTGGAGCAACAAAACAGGAGAGTGGTCGCAGCGGGCAAGGGGGCGGCCCCGCCTTACAAGTCCAGCATATATCAAAGGAAGTATACAGAAGATAGCAACTGGGCAGCTGTGCTATGCACAAAGCACATGACAACAGCAATTGATGCATGCTGGCATCAAAGTTACGCAGGGGACAGCAATTGGGCTGCCTGCCCCTTACTTCGACGGGTATGCGGACGGAAGGGAGCCCTGCTTTGCCCTGATTGTCCTCCCCAGGACCATCCTTGCTACACCCCTGGGGTACAGCAGGCCATACAGTTGACCGGGCCAGGGCAGCATTGACCCTAGTTGGTGCAGTGCATCCCTGGGAACCTGGAGATTGTTGAGAAAGAGCAGAGCCTGGCCAGCAGGCCCCTGTGCAGCTCAATCCCGCCACCCCAATCAATTGTATCCTTCCCCCTTAAGTTCCAGTAACAGATCATCAGACAGTGTGAGTATCCTCTACCTATCTTATCTTATCTCATCTATCTATCTTATCTTTGTTCTTTCACTTCCTCGATATTTCACTTGATCGTGTCACGTGTGCAACAGCTGCAAATGTTTAAAACAGGTGCCCGGCACATGACTGAGTCAAATAAAGTCACACGTTGAAGAAGGGCCATATGGCATCATCAGGGTGTCATGAGCCTTTGCCGTGCTGACATCTTGTTGCAGTGCTGTTCTGCAGGTGCGGTTTTTTGACCTTTTGCAGGCAGAGTGTTATTGCAACAAATTAGACAGAGTGTTGTTGACATCATTCCAGCCCAGCAGGAGGAACAGCCAGCACGACCCAGCATGGATGATCACAGTGTAGCTTTGATGCAACATCCAGCCCAGCAGAAGGGCACCAACTGGCCAGACACCTTCATGTCACATTAGGGGGCCCTGAACACATGCACATGCATCACTCACCTCTTCTTTTTGTTGACAGACACGGCAGCTTCAGCATCTGCGATCTCACTATAACAACTACTTCTCTGGGAAGGGCATCTGCGATCTTACTACAACAAATACTTCTCTTGCCACAGGGAGTCCTTTCAGCAGGCCCAGAAAATGCACCTACTCATAGGGCATTCAAGTTCTCAAACCCGTGGCAAGCCCCAGGGGATGGGGCACTGCCTTCAACCATTGCTGCCAGAGCCCTAAGCCCCCCCCCCTCCCCTGGGCCAGAGCTTGTGCAAGCCCCCCTCTCCCCCCCCCCTCCCAGAAATTTACGCTTCCTGCCTCCCTTCAAAACACAACTAGACGCATTGCAGCTGAACTGATACGTATGAGGCTGTTCTGGGCTACGGCCATACGTGCAGAGTCGAGTGGGCGGTGATGGGGTCAGTTACTTTGATGAGGATCAGCACTTCAAATTCCGCAGTCAACAGTGTCAACAGTACTGTGTCAGTCACATGCTGCATTGCTTGTGCAGAGCTGTGCAACAACAGTCATGCTTCCCAGCATCCTCTCCACTAAACTGATTCTAAATTTGTCCCCAAAACCATCCTTGCCATCTCTGGTTGGTGTTGCAAGGGTTCCTTGCAAAACTGCATGAGGGAGGTTGTTTGAAGTCATCGGTGCAGCTGGCCGCCCAGCGAGCCAGATGCTGATTGTCAGGATGCAATGAAGCCGTTGGTCAGTACATTGCTGGGCTGTGGTATCATTGCGTGCATCCCAGCATGTGTTTTTGACTGTCACATAGTCACCACACCATCAGCACGCAGCCGTCTGAGGGCTGGTTGTATTCGCAACTCCAGGGCATCCACAGGCAGGGTTATGGTGCCAGCATGCAGTCCAGTGACTGTCTGTGGGAGTCCGAGGCACCAAATCTGCACGTGATGTGAGGCATGGAACCATATTTCTTGCTCAATCTCTCTGTCTGCTTCAGTTGTGCCAAAACGACAAACCTGGATCAACTCTGTACTTGAAGGCGTCCACACACCTGTCATCACGTCAGAACCTGAGCAAAGCACAGCAGCATGTTTGTTTCACGCAGTACAAGTAGGCTCACTCACAAGAATTGGTAGGCGGAGGTTGTGCAGGTACAAACTTACTGAGATACAATTCCAAAAGTTGGCTACACTAGTACGTATACTTCAGGGTGACCAAAAAACCGGAACTAGTGTTGGTACAATATGACATCTCCTCCACCTCTTGGCAAGAAGAAGACTGCGCAGGGGTGGGAGTGCAATCCAAGACATGTCGACACTAATTGCTGCATTGCCTCTATCTATGCAGTAGAGCTATTTTCACAGCAGGCATGAAGTCCCCCCCTGAGTCCCCCCCCCCCATCCCGGGGCCCATACTGGCTATCTACTGCATGCATGGCAGGCACAAACTGTCTAACACAATATTAAAGAGCGTAAGCAACCAGTGGCATGCAGTCAGAACACACCTTGAATGCTGACTACAACATCAGCTCTCGACATGATCTCCAGCTGTTCCTTGAACGTTTTTGTCGTCCACATAGCAGCCACAACTTCTGCGTCAGGAATCCGTTTCTTGGTCTCACTGACACATTCATCCGATGGAGTCCATGTTTGCAATAAGCAAACTTGTGTACGGCTGCACCAACATCCTTATGCAGAAAGACAATGCGTGCTTTGTGTGTGGGCGTGGGGCTTCTGGGACCTGCATCTGCTGCATGGCATGCTGCCGGAATGCAGAGAAGAGTGCCTTGAACTCAGGCAGGTACTCCGCACGGCAGTGAGAGAACTTCGAAGTTTTGTCCCAATTGCCTATAGATCGTTTTTCTGGACAGTAGGTGGTGCTCCACATATACCTATGGAGCATGACATATAGACAAGCAAAACCTGTCAGCAAGCAGACACATGAATAAGGGCAGGGATTAGTTGAAAGTGACACACCCACTTTTTTTACCAGGCTCCCCGAGAGGCCCTACCCCCTAGGTCACTGCCTGGAAGGCTCACCCTGGGGAAAGCCCTATGCCCCCCCTCCCCAAGGCCCCAGACTGCCCTGTCTTCAAGGCAACTTGCAGGCTCTGCAGCAGTCCGTCTTCAAGGCCCAATGCCCCCACCCCATGGGGGCATGCTCCTGAGCCAGAATGCCCCAAGCCCTCCCCCCTGCTGAAAAAAGTCCCTGTGACAGTTTCAAACAATCTCTACCCTAAGGAACCCAAACCGGCTGCTGTGCTGTGCCGCTCTCCTGTTGTTTAGTCAAACACACAAGCACACAGAGTCCAGACGTGTGCATTGCGGTATTTGACAACTGGGGTTGGTGGAAAGGCAATTCAGTTACAGTCACCACTGGCAAACTGGTCTGGCTGTGCGCAAAGGAGGTAACCCCAGACTCGACTGGTTTGGTGTACCTGCAGTGCCAGCTGATATGGCTGCAGCTTGATGTACCACACGGCTTGCAGCATAGGGTGCTTCAGGTTCTTCTGCAGGTGCTGGCTGACATTCAGGTCACCTGCATAGTGCACAGCAACACGCAAGAACAGCAAAAGCAGCACAGCAACATGTTGACAGCACTATCTTGTTCAGGGGACATTGGCATCACGCTGTAGGGTGGCCTGAATCTGCTGAGGAAAGGCCCACAGTGCTTGCAAGCAAGTTTGCGTGTACAGGTGGCTGCAGCTGATGCCTGTGTGTGAGAGGGCCGTTTGCTGGGGTCCTGAATTGCTCACAGCTCACCAAGGAACGGCTTGATCTTCTGCTCAAGTTCAGTGCTTTCCAGCTGTAAGGTGCTGGCCAAGAACTCCTTCAGCTGAGTGTCGGGAGCCTGCATGGAGGCCTGATGGGGCCCGCCGCCACAATCCTTGCACTTCTGCAGCATGCCAACGCCATACTTCCCCAAGCTGCGCAGCTCCCCCTCGCTCCCGACCTCCTGGAGACCTCCAGGACAGCGCTTACGGGGCCTCTGCTGCTGTGGCTTCGTCCTCTTCTTCCGCTTGCCCCTCTGTGGCTGATCCTGCACTTCAGTCTCATCATCACTGCTGTCCACGTCCTCAGGGTCAAGCTGGGAGCTGACATCAAAGTCAGAGTCAGCCATGCCACCTGGTAGCAGCAGCAGCAGCAGACAGCAGCATGTGCAGTAATGTGGGATCCACATGCTGGGTTGGCTGTGATCTGCCTGATCTGTCTACACACTGAGCAGATCAATGCCTTGCTGCCTGCTCACAAAGCAGCCTTGCATCTCTGTTGCAAGCATAATGCCTGCCTTGTGCTGTGGGTGCTGTTGCTGTGGGTTGTTGTTGTCGTGTTGCTCAGGAACTTCTGGTGCACAGCTAGCTGTGCTAGAACATGTTGCTCAACAACGTTGCTGCAGAAGGCACTCACCTCAACCGCCTGTCTCGTCTTGCCTCAATGGCTCGGGTTGGAGGTTGAAGCAGCAGGGTGCTGGAAAGAGCAGATGGCACGTAGCTTGGTCCTTGCGTGGCTCAGATCGTCTGTTGTGGCCTGACTATATTCTGAAACGTGAAGGTCCTCTTCGCCTTGCGCGCTGGCCGCAAAAAGGCTGCCACGCGCTTTATATACATGTAAATAGCTCAGAACGTGCTTCAGAACGCTTTTCTCGGTAAACACTCTTATGACAAGGCGTTCTGTATGCCACCCATTTACTGGGATGAGGCGTTCCACCCACCACCCTGATAATGAAGGCTTTGTACAGGTCCATGGGTCTGCCAGCAGACCTGGGCTGCTGGCTTCAGGCACCCCCCTCAATGTATCATACTCCTTGTTGTTCTGATGCATAATGTGCGTAAGATTCATACATTATGATGCTTGGACGGGCTAGGTGCGACCATGAGAGCTGGCAGCAAAACCTTGTGGCTGTTCGGGCTGTGCACCACCTCCTGCGGCCGATCACCGAACCATTCAGTAATTGGATGTTACACAGAACATCGCCCGTTTGGGGAGCCAACAAAAGGCTCATTGGCAAAAGCAACTCTGAACCGAAAACAAAGTGACTAACCGCACCAATCGTCCTTTCCTTTTTTCATTCATTTTTCATTCAATGATCAAGTATGATGTGAATCTCAGCCGCAGATGTCTTAGCTGTTAGGTCGCACAACTTCCCGCTGACAACTCACCTTATCTGCCAACAAAGAGTGGCGACACGGTGAAGGATCACCATACACGAACTTCATCAGAGAATCTCAAAAGAATTGTCCGATCTGGCGTACAAGCAGTGCTACAAGTTGAGCCTGCAGGGCAGCCATGAGTGCTAGGGCGGTATTGGCATGTGTTTTCATCTGCAGCGGCTTGGTGGCCGCCAACACAGCAGGTGGGTGTATGTGTAGTTGGGTTCCGCACATTCTGTGCCAGTGTGCAGCAGCAGCAGCAGCAGCAGCATGCTGAGCCTGCACTAGTGTAAGTGTAGCTGGGCATCAGGCAGATGCTTGGTTTGCATCAGTTTCTGACCTCATATCCACATCAACACCAGACAGTGGCTAAAACTGCTACCCGACCGCCTGGGTTGCCTCATGCAGGCCAGACAGGTTGTTTGCCATCATGGGTGCTGCACCAACCTGCATGTTCACACGCAACCCTTCAATTGCCAACTGTGACGCTCAACACGGAGACCACTTCTGTATACTGCTTGCAGGGCAGGGACAATGCAGGTCTTTCCGCTTGCCAAAATTGGGAGACACTGTCATCTTAAGCAGTGAGCACTGGAAGCGCAACGTAGGCGTGCCCTGCCAGCAAGGGAGGTTTCAGCTCCGCCTGACCAAAGCCCTCGGCAGAGGTTCTGCATCACAGCTGTACGAGGCGCAGCTGCAGCATTGTACTGCCGCCGCTCAAGGCTTTAGCTCAGGCCCAGACACCACCAGCAGCTGCCGGCAATTTGTGGATGCATGCAAGCTGCCGTCTGCGCTGACAGAGCCGGGGCGGCGCCTAGCACTCAGGATACAGCACCAGGGCCAGAAACTTCCCACCATCGAAGGCTGCGACCAGCCATGGATGCAGAGTGCTAGGGATATGTACCTGAGGACCCACACTGTCCTAAGTGGCATGTCACCGGATGCCCATGCAACCACAAGCTACCTGGTGGGTGATGTATATGCTGCAAACGCAAAAACAGAGGGGCGGATGGAAGCCGGTATACCAGCTCAGCTCTTAAAACTTATGGACGGGCAGGACCTCTTGTCGGTGGAGGGGCGGCTGGGACCCGTGGACACGCACGTTGTCATCTCACAGGTGTTGAGGACCCTGGTGGAGTTGCACAACAAGGGCTGGGTGCATCAGGATTTACATTTGGGCCAGATAGTGTGTGGCCCTAGGCTCCCAAGCCTGCCCAAACAGGGGCATGTGCCTGACGGCAGCATAGCTGACTGTGCGGTGGTAGACTTTGATCAGCTGAGGTTCCTGGGGAACGCAACCGACATGCAGAACCCTATCCCTGGCTACGATCACAAAGCCCCTGAGTTCTTCAAGGGACGCGTGGCATTAACTTCAGACGTGTGGTCACTGGGTTTCGCCATGCTTACTCTCCGGACTGGTCATCCAGGAAAGTACCTCAAGGGCCTGCAGAGCAGCAGAGAGAGCAGCATCCGGACACTAGCCCGCATGCGATCAGTTCAGCCATACATGCGCCTGCTGCAGTCGGAGTGGGACTTTATTGGACGCTGTATGGCATATGACTGGAAGGAGCGGCCCACCTCGTCCAAGTTGCTGGCAGACGATGACTTCATCTTGGAAGGGCCGCTGTAGAAGGCCAGGGACCCAGAGAAACAGAAGCCTAGGGCACCGCAGGACCAGAGGCCCACAGAATATCATAGAAATAGAGGCCCCCGCTGCAGGCACAGCAACCGGGTCGTGAGCGGGAGCTGAGGCGGCACTGCACGAGCATGCCTTCGTGGCAGTTCTTGCTGTCTACAACAGCTGGCGTATATGGGTGATGTGATGTGTGGGCGACGATCCGTGCCCCAGCCTGTTATGGACACAGAAACAGGTGTGTACTAATGGTGGAAGGCACCCGATGCGGCACCCAGCAATAATATTGGTGGTCCTGGGGGGACTGCACAGACAATGCATGGCCACACGGGTCCACTGGTACTGGGGCACTATTTTGTGTGCACAGGAGGACACGTGCTCAAGATCTGAGCTGTTTGTGATGGAGTCGTGCAGTCAAGCGTGCCGTGTGTGCACTTGTTGGCTTCAGCTCTGAAGGTGCGGCCCGCAGGGTGCCACCTACAAGCGGTCTATCCAATGGCTGATTGGGAATCTCTACGTACTGTGCTAGGCAACACAGTCGCTGCCTGTTATGTAGTGACCGCCAAAACTAGTGTGGTAGGACCTGCAGTGCCGGTGCTGAAGCTACTTGGGTGGTTGTGTGTTGCCCAACAGCACTGCTCCATGGGCAATGCAGGGACTTCAGTGTTCAACTCACCAACTCCTCCTGCACAGAGCGTGCACATGTGGGGGCAACACGTCACAGCTACAGAGTTGCCTTGATTATGTGCAATGACCGTTGGAAGTTACGAGCTGCCAGCTCAAAGTGTATGTACAATTCCTTGGGCCTGTCGGTGTGTGGGACCTTCATAATGCCCTCTGCTACAACTGCAGTTAAGGGTGTCACTGCCAAACACCGCCTGCTTGTTTGTTGTGTGTGACGGCTCTGGTCTACGACGGATCCATTGAGCAGGCTTGGTCTTGCGGGACGTACTGCTGGCCGGCAGTTGCCATCCTGCAAGCAGCAACAGTGACAAGCTTGCGTGTGTGCAGTTAGTTGGTACCTCGTGACCCATGTCCATCTGATCTGCCCACACCAGCTGGCGGATGATCTTGCAGCGTGTGTGTTTGCATACTGGCAATTAGTGGCAATTGTACGATGCAAGGATGCTAAAACCTGGCAATGGTGTGAGCACTATTGCCTGGCAACTCACCATGGCTTGTTGAAGAGGCAGGTTGTGTACTGCGGCTTGGGCTCAGCTCTGTGGTGAGCTAAGAATTGGCACAGGAAGCACCTCCCTGTGGTGTTGCGTGAATGCCACAAGTGACGGAAGACCTCGGATGACGATTCTTCAGGCTGGGTGACAACAGAATCATTTGTTGTTAGGATGGTGCAATGTACAGTGTGCCGCTGAGCAAGGACGTTGAGGTGACAGTGCAGACACAGCATTACATGTATGTATGTATGCGTTCGTGCCTGTATCAAGTGCTTTGGTTGGGGAATGTCCCATCCATCCTGCACATGCTGCAGCCTGCAGCATGTCGGACCTGCTGTAATGTTGATGTGATGCCTGACATGCACAAGGCCCAATACTTTGATGTATCTTGAAATGACGGTGTGTCACACAGCATAACGCGTGCAATCCTTTGGTCTAGCAACCTTGCATCTGACCAGATCACTCACCCTGGAGTGCTCCCAAGCCAGCATGGCTTCATAAGATGACTTGTTGCTGCCGATCTCATGCAGAAGTCTATCCAGGTCTTCGGGGGTTGCTGCATGGCCCGACCCTGCTGGATCGTACCCAACAGCCAGCAGAATGTGTAGGGAAAACTTACTGAGTCATCTGGGTCATCTGAATCATGTGAGTCATTTGGAGCAACCTTCACAACAACCGCTGGCTTTGTGTTGTTGGTTATCAAACAAAAGTCACAAAAGTAGAGCCTACTGCACTACCAAAAAAGGTTCTGCTGCACTCCTCCTCAACCGTCGACTAGGCCACGTGCAGCAGCATGGGCTGGACACTGACCATGAGCAGTATTACTGTCAATGAGCCGCTGAACACGCTGTGCCGACGGTGTACAGCCCGCTTTCAAGACAATCCCTGAACACAAAGCCCTTCATCTATAAACGCCAACCCTCCCCAAACGACGACATCAAGAACCCGACATCAAGAACCCGGGGGCCCCTGCACGCGCTGTCGCTAAGCCCCCCCCCCCCTTCACGCTGGCCCACCCCCTTCACGTGTGGAACGTGAAGGGCTTCTCAGTACGGCGTCAGGGGGGGGGGCAGTTCAGTCAACTTTGGACACTATGCTGGACTTTGACTTGGGGCAGGGTTTAGTTGAAAGTGACACACCCACTTTTTTTTACCAGGCGCCCCGAGAGGCCCTACCCCCTGGGGCACTGCCTGGAAGGCTCACCCTGGGGAAAGCCCTATGCCCCCCACCCCAAGGCCCCAGACTGCCCTGTTTTCAAGGCAACTTGCAGGCTCTGCAGCAGTCCGTCTTCAAGGCCCAATGGCCCCACCCATGGGGGCATGTTCCTGAGCCAGAATGCCCCAAGCCCCCCCCCCCCCTGCTGGAAAAAGTCACTGTGGCAGTTTCAAATAATCTCTACCCTTGGTACATTCACAATAAGCTCGGATGCAGCTGTGTAACACCGTTGTGTGCTGGTCCACTGTACTCCCTGGACTAGGACTGCACACACTGGGGGGGGGGGGGGGGGGCAGACAAACCCGTACCTCGAACACTGGGATACACGTGGGTAGCAGCGTTAAGTGCCGGTAAACGCTGGTAGGTACCGCCATGCACTTTTTGCCCTTTTCGGACGTTTTGCTGGCTCCCAGTGATACTCAGGTGCTTGACAGTGGTAGATATGCATTCTACAACCTTGTAGGTGTCCTCCATCTTTACTAGGGACGCATTCACACCTCAGCTAGATTGTGAAGCAGGCAAGCTGCTGCACCGCTGCTGCCTGGAAAGCGTGTTGGCCCTTGGCATTGTCTTGTGTAGTATGCTGTCAACAGGCTGGCCCAAGAGGAGGGGAGATTGGGGGAGAGGATCAACAGAGGGGAGGAAAGCTCCCTCAACAGGGATAAGGGGAGATGGCAGAAGAGGGGGGGGGTTCGCGGTAACGTTGGATTGCTGTTTGGCTGTTTGTGTATGTCCTGGTGGCATTCGTGCTTTTCACTGTGAAGCTTTATGCGATGTCGTTGAGTGCTGACGGCCTGACAGGTTGGAACGCGTTGTAATGTTTGTATCATTGGGTCGCCCATCTGCATTTGGGCTGCTGCATGTTCTGATCATGGCGGGTGTGGCTGTGGCAGGTGTCATGTGTGATGACCGTTGTACCGTAGACATGTGAAACTTCCAAGGTTGTGTTGGCAAGATTTCCAAGGTTGTGTTGGCAAGTTTCACTTGCGTACGCCTGAACACTAGCTCTTTGCACAACAGAACTGTGTGCACACGCTTGTGGGGATTAACTGTTGACCATCCACACAACAGCAGACAGGCACCACGCCCGGCCAAAACCAACGTGCCAACCATTTGAACAAAATTCTGTGAAAGGAGACATTGTGACGACAAACCCCCATGGTTCGGGTGGAGATTTGAGTGCCCCAGCCCATTAACAGCAATTTGCGACCTGCTGCTGAGCTGAGCTTCTACTGAGGCTGCAGCTGCAGGGCCCCTGAATGCCCCTTTTGCGGTACATGGCCCCTACAGGGGCTGCTGGTGTTTCCACTGAGTGCTGTGTTGCCATAGGAAAAAGCTGCTGCTGACCTTGGCGTCCATGTCAAGGGTTATGGCCAAAAACCCAGCAAGCTGGCAGGTACTCAGGTACTCAGTCCTGTCCTCTAGCACAAGCAGGGGCACCAGGTTTTGTCTGCAGATCTGTGGAGCTAGGAAGCCGCAAGGGCTACCAAGCGTGGCGCAGAGGTTGACACTGCTGTTGACTTTGACACTGATTTTTTTTCGTATGGCCCCTGAAACATCGCTCAACCGGTTTGCGTCAGTACATTCTTTTCGCAAATCAGGTATGAGGATCACAGTATTTAAGCGGGGTTTGGTTGTGCAGGAAGGAAGCCTGGAGTGTGGGTTGTTGCCAGCTGATACTTTATGATGTTGCATGTCCCAGCCTCATAAGTGCATCTACTGTCACAGCTGTTTCCTGCAGGGATGTGTGTGTGTGTGTGTGTGGGGGGGGGGGATGGCTACCAAGAGGGGACCATCAACATGATGCAACAGCAGCGAGGGCCGATGGGATAGTTGTGCAGCTTGACTGATGTTGCACATAATCAAGGCAATCGGGGTGGTGGCGATCAGGTACTGAAGATGTAGGCCGAGTCAGTTCCAGCTTGTTCAACTGTGACAGCAGTGTGGTGGAGCAGTAGCTGCAGCTTGTCTTGCAAGTACAAACAACATATTAGCACGAGAGATGCAAGACATGCAGCTTTCAAGCCGTTTGGCAAGGTTCCTGCAGAAGCACCTCTCGCCTTGTGGCGCTGAGGTTGACCGAGCAGGCATTTCGGCTCCGCTCGGCCGTGCTCTCACCGAGTCAGCCTGGTCTCGGCCCTGGCTCGGCATACTCGGCCGAGCCCGTTTCCCATAGTGCAGGGACTGGTTATGGAGTGCAGCAGTCCAGGGTGTGGTGCTGGGGGCTGTACGGCGACAAAGCGCGTGCACTGCTCACCAGTAACAGCACCGGCAGCAGTTTTTGAAGCACCAGATATATCATCACAGCCAGCTGCACGGTCACTTGAACCGTGCAAGCCGCGGTCAAAAGTCAGCAAGTCAGTCCCAAAGTCAATGTCGCACTGGGTAACACCACACTCAACCACCCATGCCCTCAACCTTGGAGGGCCAGCTCCTATGCCTGTTGGCACCGGGTTCCACCGTGGTCGGTCGCCCCGCACAGCAGGCAGGTGTAACCCTTGGGTGCAAACTTGAACGACGGCCTCTTACAGGCACCATGCAGCCAAAATTGAGACACACGTCACCCTTGGTGACACCTGCTGGCTCGGTTGAATCCAGCAGGTTGGCGTATGCAGAGCCGCCCCGCTCGCCCTTGGGGGCACCACCCCAACCCTGCCTGCTGCCGCTCCTGTTGCCGCTTGTGCCACCAAAGCCAGAGTGAGTGGTTGGTGCTGGAGCCAGGGGCAGCTCCAAGTGCGCAGCGAACCTGCCATGTGTGAAGCTGTCGATGGCAACATCGCAAGCGCCCCAGCTGAACACCTCCTGCGAGCCGGATGGTAGCAGAGCAGAGCTACGCCGCCAGTGCTCCAGGCCAGCTCACGATCCAGCAGCAGGAACTGCAGATTTGTGGGAGTTGATTGACGTAAGCCTTGGCCACCCGCTTGACATGAGCCATGACCTTTTTCGCCTCCCTGCTACACTCGTGCGTGTGGCTGTGGCAGCTGTGGCCATTGGCCGCGCTACTGCATGCTGCCTGTTGGGCTCCCAGTCTAGGTCTGCTGCCCCCCAACCTCCCCCCCCCCCCCCCCCCCGAGGCCGTGGGTTTTCTGGGATGCATCCCGGTGGGTTGGGCAGCTCCTGGCCGTCGCGCCTTTACATCCGTATCTCGGCACCTGTGAGTGCTCCCTCTGGGCCACCTTGTGGCAGTTGTGGCTGGGTCCTGGGTACTGTGCCTTGTCCAACCAGCCTAGTGTACGGATGCGCGCTGGTGAGCCCATCCTTGCTGTTCCTATGCATCTTATGTGTGCCCAAATGTTATGTGCCTGGCTGCTGCATTCCCCTTGTCTATTCCTTGCAGCATCACAAGTTGTGGCGCACCAACTGCCGGGTGTGCCACTCCTATATGCAGACTCTCATATAATGGCAAACCATGTACAAGCGCAGAGCAATGCTGATTAAGCATGATAATGTACTCAGTACTAGGCTAGGGTAAGTTTCTACTATCATGCGTTAATCAGCTAGCGAGCTGATGCATCCGCGTTCAACAGGGTAGCGTTTTTTTGGAACCGGCACACCGTGTTTCCTTGGGTCACGGGTGGAGTTGCTCCCCCTCGGGGGCCCATGATTTTCACGGCAAGTGCTACTTGCCCCCCCCCCCTTTCAGCACGTTTTCCCTGCAAACTGGCCGGATCTCAGTTGCCCCCCCCCCCCCCCCGAGCTGCCTCCAGACTGATTCCGCTCCTTGCTCACCCCCCCTCAAAGAAACAGGGTGTATTCCGTTTCAAAAGAACGTTACCCTTAATCAGCTAGCGGGCTTATGCCCACTGAGCCCTGGAGTGCTCATGCTGCTCCTAGCATGATACTCTGGCCCTGACCTTGGCAGGGCACGTTTTGATGTTGTTCACACGTGTGTGACAACAACTCGCCCTCCCTTCCCGCCCTTTGTTTGGCCTCTGGCCTGCATTGCCCTGTCTTGCAGGTCTTCTTCTTTCTTCTTCTTCTTCTTCTTCTTCTTCTATTTCTTCTTCTTCTTCTTCTTCTGCTCTGCTTTTCGTTGACTTTCCGCCGATCGGCGGTTTCACCTCAATGGAAACCCCCACCAAACGCACAGCAAAAGCTGCTGCACGTCTGAAAGGCCGCGTTGCTGCGTCGTTGGGGTTGCTTATTGCCTTGATATGGTTTGTAAGTGATGGCGCTGTTGATCGTTCTCCCTCAACGTGGATCTCAGCTCCCCCCACAGCTTCCACCCACATGGCACTCAGCTCCCCCCGCCGTGAAGTTCAGCTCTCCCCACAGCTACCCTCCGTTGGGATCTCCAAGTTCAGCTTGGCCACACTCTTTGGCAGCCATGCACCAGATGTGTTCAAGAATGTCACCCTGCGGCCCTTGGACCTACAGGGCTGGGGCGTGCATGAGGTTCTGTACAGGAAGTTGGTAGACCATGTCAAAGCACAGCTGATTGTTGAGGTTGGTGTCTGGAAGGGGGCATCAAGTGTATTCTTCGCCAAGCTTCTTGCTGCACAAGGGCATGGTGTGGTGCTGTCGGTGGACACATGGTTGGGGTCGTTGGAACACTGGCTTGAGGGCATGAACAATCCCAAAGATTATGGTCTGCTTTGGGAGCATGGACATCCGACGCTGTACACAACATTCCAGTCCAATGTGGTTCATCAGAACGTGGCGGACTATGTTATCCCTTTCCCAGCCACTTCCAGGGTTGCAGCGCAGTTGCTGGCCAAGAAGGGCGTCCAGGCGGACCTGATTCACATTGATGCTGGGCATGAGTACACTGACGTTATGCAAGACCTGCAGCTGTGGTGGCCACTGCTGCGGCCTGGGGGTGTTCTTATTGGTGATGATTACAGCACAAGTTGGCCGGGTGTTATGAAGGCTGCACAGGAGTTTGCATCTGCCCAGGGACTGCAGCTACAAGTCGACTCCCCAAAGTTCTGGTTTCAAAGGCATGAAACAGGTCCTTCGGCAATGCACAGTAACCCCCTACCAGAGATTGCAGAACAGCCCCCTTCCAACATGCCTAGACGTGCCACCACGACGCCATGCCCCATGGGAACAGGTGGGCCAAGTTGTGAGTTCAGCTTGGCCACACTCTTTGGCAGCCATGCACCAGATGTGTTCAAGAATGTCACCCTGCGGCCCTTGGACCTACAGGGCTGGGGCGTGCATGAGGTTCTGTACAGGAAGTTGGTAGACCATGTCAAAGCACAGCTGATTGTTGAGGTTGGTGTCTGGAAGGGGGCATCAAGTGTATTCTTTGCCAAGCTTCTTGCTGCACAAGGGCATGGTGTGGTGCTGTCGGTGGACACATGGTTGGGGTCGTTGGAACACTGGCTTGAGGGCATGAACAATCCCAAAGATTATGGTCTGCTTTGGGAGCATGGACATCCGACGCTGTACACAACATTCCAGTCCAATGTGGTTCATCAGAACGTGGCGGACTATGTTATCCCTTTCCCAGCCACTTCCAGGGTTGCAGCGCAGTTGCTGGCCAAGAAGGGCGTCCAGGCGGACCTGATTCACATTGATGCTGGGCATGAGTACACTGACGTTATGCAAGACCTGCAGCTGTGGTGGCCACTGCTGCGGCCTGGGGGTGTTCTTATTGGTGATGATTACAGCACAAGTTGGCCGGGTGTTATGAAGGCCGCACAGGAGTTTGCATCTGCCCAGGGACTGCAGCTACAAGTCGACTCCCCAAAGTTCTGGTTGCAGAAGCGAGTATAGAAAGTGGACATTGTTTTTGGTGGAGATACTTGACCGCCTCAGCCTGATTTGCACATGGCGTTTTGACCACGGTGACAGAATTGTGTTTTTTTTTGGGTGGCTGGTCTTGTCTGGTGTGTCTTTGCAGGTTCCCTCGGTTCAGGTGTGTGTCTTTGGCTTACCCAGTCGATCAAGTGTAGAGAGTACCGCTTTGCGGTGAAAGTATCTACTTGTAACACCCCCCCCCCAGAATTCCAGCAAGCACCCCCCCCCCCCCCCGCCTTCATGACCCCGCCCCATACCGCCAAGTTGCCCAGCTTTCAGCACAACCACAGTCTCCCTAACCTGTAACACAGGGACTGTCATGTTGCTGACAGATTTCGTTATGAACATGACCAACACAGGCTTGCTGAAATGCAGGTCGCTGAGACAGAAAATCAGTCCCCCCAGCTAGCTCTCACACCACCTTGTGCCTGGCATTCAGATCCCCCAAAGTGTTGCACAACAACACACAGTAATTAAATGCACTAAAGCAATTGGCGCATGGACAGCAGCACCGCTTCAAGCCAATATCCAAATGGAATGGCGTGCCCTGTACCCCGTAAATCTCATGTTTGCAACAAAATCAGTGACAACATATTGTTGGTCCATCCTGCAGCATGTCGATTTGGTTGCCCGGGCTTTTTCGGCATGTGGGGCGCACCCCAGGCTCTTGCCGACCACATCGATAAACTACAATTGATCGGCATGCCGCTGGCAGCTGCGCAGCTTGATGAATCAGCATGATGTACAAGGCCAAGGCAATCATTTGCAACGTCAGGGTAGGGATTATTTGTAACTGCCACAGGGAGTTCTTTCAGCAGGGGGGGAGGCCCCGGGCATTGCCTGGAAAACAGACGCCCCGTGGGGCATTCAGGAAAATTTTAGGAACAGGGGTCCCAGGGGCTGGGGCAAAGGGCATTGTTGGTGGCTGGGCGGGGGGGGGGGGGGGCATGCCGGGACCTGTGGGCCTGCCCTGGGGGAGGGGGGATGTTGGCAGGCTGACCGATATGCAAAGGGAGCAGTGGAAGTGGTGTCGCTGCTTTCTCCATGGCACACTATTGGACATGACACCCAGAGTCCCATCCTGTCGACAGGACAGACGTCTGTCATTCACTGAATACATCTGAATCTGAGATAGAGCTGTGCTGGCAGCGAGTCAATTCTGCTGCTTGCAGCAGCGGCCCTGTGTGACACCCCTCTCATGTACCTCACACGTAGTCCCACCTGCCCATCCACACGTAGTGTACGATACAGTATTACCCCGGGGCCCACCCACCACCCAAAGGAAGTGGTGCGTTGCAAAGGCTTGCACTGGCTGCACACTGCCACAGTGACTTCAGCACACATTACATTGTGAAGGCGTCCACTTGTGTTTTGGTCCACTTGTGTTTTGAAGGGAGGGTTGGAGCCCAGGGGGGGGGGGGTGCACGAGCTCTGGCCCAGGGGATCGTCCCAGGGGGGGGGGGGGGCTTGGGGCTTTGGCTGGGGGGGGGGGCTTGGGGCTTTGGCTGCAATGGCTGAAGGCAGTGCCCCACCCCCTGGGGCTTGCCACGGGTTTGAGGACTTGGATGCCCTAGGGGTAGGGGCTTTTTTTGGGCCTACTGAAAGAACTCCCTAGGGCAGGCCTGTGGCAGTTACAAATAATCCCCACCCTCATTCCTTAAGGCCTGACGTCGGGTTTAGCAGGCGGGCAGGCAGGGGGACCGGCTCTTCGGAGAACGCTTCCAGTAATTGACAGCCAGGATAGACCTCTGGGTGTCTTGTCCAACAGTGTGCCATGGAGAAAGCAGCAACACAACTTGCACTGTTCCATTTGCACACCTCCAAAAAACTTTCTTGCACACTCCGTCAAAAGTCAGGGGACCGAAAGTCAGGGAACAAAAACAATCCGTTGTCGTCTGAAGTAAAAGCCCCCCCCCCCCCCCTGGGCAGCCACATTTCCTGGCAACCCCCCCCCCCCCCGCCCCGCTGGGAAAAATGTGTCACAAGGGATCACCAGGCCTTGGGACAGCCAACGAACATGCACGATCTTACAGATGCATGTGCGATGCGCGGTTCCTGGCGGAGCATGCTGACTGACACACCCACGCGCTACTGGGGTGCCTTTCCGGCACCACTCAATGCCACACGCCACAGCAGCAGGATGCGGCAGCGCGCTGAGACCCGGTCGTTGCAGGCAGCATGGTCTGCAACTGGACCAGGGGTCATGTCCAACTGTGTTGCTTGTATAATGTATTAGATCGAAACCTTAAGGTTGAGAGCTTTATACGTTGCAAAGTTCACACCCCACACATGACAGCCAAAAACGAGTCTACATTCCGTTCCCAATAGTGCCGCACCACGCCCGGGCTGGGCGATAACGAATGAATCGATGATGCGGATTGTGATGGTGTTCGGTAGAAAGGTGCGAACTGCTTGTGCTGCGAGAGCATATGTGCAGGCAGTCCATGGCGGGGCCATCGCAAACTGGACACCCCACACGACAATCAGGCATATCTGTCGACGACATCTGAAGAACGGCTGGTCCGCCATAAGGTCTGTGTGAAAAACGAATGACAAGGTTTTCGTTGAAAAGGAGCAGGAGCCCTAAGGCTCCGCCTTTTCAACTACGGTACAACCTTGATCAGAAGTGATGTGTGAGAGTTGTGTATAGTCTTGCCTGAGTGCCCTACTGCAAACTTGTCCAGAATGCCTTCTCAACTGGAAACCAAACTTGTCGAGAAAGCCTATTCAACTCCAAACTTGTCCAGAATGCCTTTTGACATACAAACTTGGGAAGGGGGCTTGGGTGGGTGGGGGGTGGGGCGTCAACCCCCCACCCGGGGGGGGGGGGGATATTGCAGCACGCTCAGCACGTACAGTGGAATGAAGTTCTTTTCTGCAGCACCAAAGGTAGGGGGGATAACGTTCTGCTCAACATGTGCACCACAGGCAGGTGGGTGCACCAGGGAGGTGGGGGCACTGTAGGGGGGCGACGACTTGACATACATTGCGAGCAGAGTTGTACTTGTCTCAACTATTCAGATCTGTTGGTGACGTCTCTACTAACATCAGCCACAGCTACAGCAGTTTTGCCTGACAATGCTGGCCATTCATTGCGCCTGGAACCACCAAGTCACAGGGTGTTTTGTATCAACACCAAGTCATTCAAAGCTTACAAGCGCTCTCCATCCCACTGTACACCTTCTGCCCCTGCTGCCACAGTGATGATGTGCCCAAGGCCCCATTCAGTCATGCGATATCAGTCCAACATGCAAAATGATCCACACTCTCAGCCGCTTTCACTGTCGGCCCAGGGGTGCTGCTCATTATACCTGATGAGTTGCACGCACCAGCGTCAGCTCCTGCAACGCAGGCCAGCTGGCCGCTAACATGGCAATCTGTGCTGTCTCTACAGTCTTTACTGAGCGCCCCTGCTTGCCTCTCCATGAAATTGCACAGCACCCTTAGAATCTTCTGTCCCATGTAGTGCCATCAACAGCACTCTCAGCAAATTGTGTGCCGATGTTTTCAGTTCCCCATACTTGTCTCGACGTCCCCCACGCCATCCCAACTCTGTCCCATGCTGCCTCTTGGCCATCTTTGCCCCAGTGCTGCCCCAGGTTTATTTCTACTGCCCCCATGCTCCCTTTTTTTCAACGCACCGCCCTTCCAGACCCTGCCTGCAATCAACAGCACCTGCTTCCTGCCATGCCAAAGTCTCATAAGACTCTCCTTGTGGTGCTGCACGTGTACTGTTTTGCAAGAACCCCTTACATGAGCAGTGTTGTGTACACAACACAGTGCTTTTGCCTTCCAACAGTCAAAGCTGCATGCAGTCTATTTCCTGCCCGCAGTGTTTGCAGGCTGTGCTGAACCGTAAAGTGAGATGGCATTGGGTACTACTTCAATCGTTAGTGGGAAGTTTGAGGATGCTTTAGCACTGCTGCTCTTTCTGTGCATCAACCATGTACGTTAGTCATCAGCAGTGCCGTGAGGTTGATGCTCCACGTCATGCAAACTCCATGATGTTTCTTTTGTGATGTGCGTGCGCCGTAACGACTGGAGGTCAGCCCCTTTGCATGCACGTCAACGGTCACATCATGCAAACGGTCACAACATCAGCCATCGTGATCTGCGCTCGCAATCTACAGAAAGTTTTGTAGAATGCTTGCGCAACGTTGAGACCGGCATGAGCTACAGACAACGGGCCATGACGCCACCAGACCCCCTGCAGGCCTAACAAACTGCGTTTCTGCCAGTGCTGCTACCAGAGCAGCCTGCAGTCTCTGCCAACCATCATCATCATTACACGTGTTTCCGGCCAGGTTCATTGCGCATGCAGCATGCTGCTAGCAGCAAATCGACCTTGGTGCAAGACAAGCAATACACCACCAGACGACCAGTGACCTAGGACACTAGATAGCCTGGACCAGTTACGGCCCTCAAAGCCAGCAGCACAAGAAAAGCTAACATAGGTAGCATGTTGTACATATACTATACAAGCAACTCAGTTGGACATGACCCCTGGTCCACTTGCAGACCATGCTGCCTGGAACGGCAGGGTCTCAGCGCGCTGCCGCATCCTGCTGCTGTAGCGTGTGGCATTGAGTGGTCGCCGGAAGGGCACCCCAGTAGCGCGTGGGTGTGTCAGTCTGTAGAGCATGCTCCGCCAGGAATTGCGCAACGCACATGCACCCGTTAAGTCGTGCATGTTCGTCGGCTGCCCCAGGGCCTGCAGGTCCCTCGTGACACATTTTTCCCAGCTCATAGGCGGTGCCCCCCGCGGTGCTGCACCGGCGTCATGCATCAGAGAGAAAATAAATAAATATTCGTTTGCACCATTTAGCGTCCTGAATTTACCGCAGACGCTGCAGGGCCTTGTAACGAAAGAGTGAACGGTCACTCAAGATTTCCTGGTCATTTTTGGCGCAAGTGTGAGACATGCAACCTAGGTGGCAGTCGCCCCGGGGGGGGGGGGGCTCCGCCAAAAACATATACAGTGCACGATATCCTTGCACGATGGCCAACGCGAGGAGAGCCTGCGGCGACCCTTCGAAACGCAAGCCTGCACCAGTAAGAAGATGTTAGGACTATCTCTCGCACTACAGCAGCAGTCACGATGTTGACCGTAGGTCAGACTCACTCACCCGTCTGTTGTTGCTGTCACAGAGCCTCTGTGACAGAGGTCAAACCGAGGCACCTTTCAAACGTTAACTTGCGTATATAGCTATGTCTTTGGTCATTGTGGAGGGCGTTTGGTTAAGGAAATAGGAACGATTACGAGCTCCGCAGACGACAGTTCTCCAAGCACCTTGGACTGACGTGCGTATGACTGACTTCAGCAGTAGACGACAAAACGCTATTGTCGCGGTGCTTTTGGGCGACTGCGACTGCTCACAAGTGTCACTCCGAATTCATTCCAGCCTGCTGAGGGGAGGCAGCACCACCGGCGTGGGGTACCCCAGCAGCAGCTGCCGGCAACAGTTAGTGTATAGCAGCTGGACAGTAGCATCACTGCAGTGATGCCTCCCCCGGTCCTACAAACCACGTGGAAGGGTTCGATCCAGCACTGACGCCACCTGGGCGTTAGGGTAGAGATTATTTGAAACTGACACAGGGACTTTTTTCAGCAGGGGGAGGGCTTGGGGCATTCTGGCTCAGGAGCATGCCCCCATGGGTGGGGGCATTGGGCCTTGAAGACGGACTGCTGCAAAGCCTGCAAATTGCCTTGAAAACAGGGCAGTCTGGGGGCTTGGGGAGGGGGGGGGGGGCAAAGGGCTTTCCTCAGGGTGAGCCTTTCAGGCAGTGCCCCAGGGGGTAGGGCCTCTCGGGGAGCCTGGTGAAAAAAGTGGGTGTGTCATTTTCAACTGATCCCTGCCCTTAGCCATTCTATGTACAACATGCTACTTATGTTAGCTTTTTCTTGTGCTGGTGGCTTTGACGGCCGTAACTGGCCCAGGCTTTCTAGTGTCCCAGGTCACTGGTCGCCTGGTGGTGTATTGTCTTGTCTTGCACCAAGGTCAATTTGCTGCTAGCAGCATGCTGCATGTGCGATGAACCTGGCCGGAAACACGTGTAATGATGATGCACAGCCGTCGAGACCCCCCCCCCCCCCCCCAGGTCTTGCGAGTAAACTCCTACGGCATGAAGCACTCGCCAAGTGACACACCCGCAGGGGGGACTGAAATACAACCAAAACGGCACCTCACAGACCGCACATGGATCACAACACAACTGACATGTCCAGACCTCATTCATTGACGAGCTTCGCATAGGACTACCTACTGCACCTGATACAGGCACTGCAGGCAGGCACTGAGTGTCTGGCCTGGTGGTGCAGCAAGGTCAACACCATACCGTACTAAAGACAACAGTAACCGTCAGCAAACTCTCTTGCCAAAGCTTATGCATCGCCCACCCAAGGCGTTCATAAAGGCCCATGGCCGATCTTGCAAACATACGTATGTGCAGCAACCTGATCAACCCAGCGGTTTTGTAGGAGCAGGCTGCCGTCCTGTGGTGTTCTTCTGGCTTGCTTGCTGGACTTTTTGTTGGAATTGTCAGCAAACTGCCACGCCTGCGCCACAGAGGCGCCCCAAACCACAATCACCAAACCTGGCCTGCTAACAGCCTTCATACGTAAGTGCTGCTTGAATAGCCACATGTGCACCCCAGACTCAAGCTTGCAGCACCATCTGGGTGTGGTTTCGCGACATGATGTCCTCTCTGAAACAGTCTGAGTAGAAGTTGACATACATGTTGTTCTTTTTCAAAGAACAGCACTCCATGTTGTTGTACCTTGGACTTCTGTCATAGCCAGCAATGCCTGCAGCCCTGACCTGTGCCCATGTGCTCTGGCTGTAGCCCTCGATGCCCACTGCAATGTCAATCAACATCAGCAGGTATTTGGTGACTGTATTGTTGGCATATGACCCAAACAGCGAGAGTGAGCACGCAAAACCACCTTTCAACACAAACACACGCATTTGGGAACATTTTCATGTGCTCATCTTGTGCGCTCATTGCATTTTGCTGTCACCATCTTCTTGTTCTGTATCGACCATGACCTTTTAAATTATCATGCTGTCAAAGGATATCGGCACTCACTTGCAGACATCTCTCTTGCCAGGTCCCAATTATACGACAACTGTACACCCGCATCCACTACAACATTGTCAAAGCCCAACCTGGCAAAATCATCGCACAAGAATGTGCACTCACTCCCCTGCAAACAGGCAGGCACGTTCAGGCGCATGACAAGAACAAGCCGAAAGCATGAAGCTTGCGTCAAAAGCCAGGCATAGACCCAGGCCAGCACGGCATGGCATGTTGGACAAATGGGCATGGCCGCACCTTGCATTCTTGTTCCTGGGATGGCCTGAATTTGAGGCCTGCTTTGAATGGGTCTGCCCTAAGGACTGCCATGCCATTTTAGCAGCAGCTAGCCCTGAACGGCAGGCCTGCTGGAGCCATGCAGTAGAAACCGGCTTGACATTGAATAGGGCCTCAGTCCACTACTCTGCACTTGAACAGTGCATGCCGGCATTGAGCTGTTATGGATGTGCACAGAGCACTCCAGAGCAAATGTAGCTTGTTCAGGCAGCTGAAGTTGCTGCAATGACACTGCTGGCAGTGTGTGAGTCCGGCTGGTGTATTGAGATGCAGGGTGCCACCATCCCCCACACGCTGATAAACAAGATCTGCTGACGTCCAGACACGCAGTACACAGAGAGAGATGATAATGATGATATGGTGTTTCTGCAGCCACCGAGCGCCTCAAGGTGTATACAGTACTGCCTCTGAATCACCCAAATCATTGCACCCACCTTTCAAAGCAGCTTGGCGAGCGACCCCATCATGAACGTAGGGGTAGTCCCACCAAAACTTGCTGCCATCAAGATCACGTGCCACCCTGAAGGAAAAGCAAGATGAGTCATGTCAGCTTGTTCCACTGGTTAACACTGGATGGCCGACACCCTGCTAATCGAGCGTTTCAGATATTATTAAATTCAGTTGGGTTGACTTGATCAGGACCCATTGAGTTGTTGATAGGCCTCTCAAGCTCGTAGTCAGGGGGCATGTCCGGCTTGGCCTTGTGCGTCTTGACTTCTAGGGCGGCAGGGAATGAATGAAGGTGTTACACGGGTTTCTCAAGCAACTACGTTGCAACTGAACCCAGCCACGGATGGACACAACCAGCACGGAAGGGCGGCAGGGAGCGTGACTGTGGCATCTGCAGCAGGCAGCACAGGGTGCGTGAGACATGTAGCTGCGCCAATGATCACCCCATCTTGAGTCTGGATTCTCTGCTGCCGTTGTGAGGATGAGACATAACAATAGTACTTGTCCACAACCCACCTCTGTCTGTTCTGCCAAAAGTCAACCCCACATTGATGTCTGCCTGATGATTGAGCAAAAGTAAACGTCATTGATGAATACAACATAGTCCGGGTCCCACGGCAACTGCCTGGGAGGTAAATGGGCGGTGTCCTGCAACCCTGCATTTACATGTGACGCACTGTCTGGCTGGCTTTCTTGTCTCTTTGTGGTGCGTGATGCAGCGTAGTGCTGGTACAGTGGCGACAGAGCCATATTGCGCACTCTGGCCAAGGGTAGCGTTTTTTTAAAACCGGCACACCGTGTTTCTTTGAGGGGGGGTGAGCAAGGAGCGGAATCAGTCTGGAGGCAGCTGAGGGGGGGGGGGTAGCACCTGAGACCTGGCCAGTCTGCAGGCAAAACGTGCTGAAAGGGGGGAGGGGGGGAGCAAGGAGCACTCGCCGTGAAAATCAGGGCCCCCCAGGGGGGAGCAACTCCCCCCGTGACCCAAGGAAACAGGGTGTACCGGTTTCAAAAAAACGCTACCCCAAGTGCTCAATCCTTTGAGTGCCCTTAAGGCTCAACAACAGGGCTTTTCAGGCCCTGTTTTTTGAAAGGTTTGCCCGTTCAGTCCCCGATTTTTTGAAAGGGGCAGCCCCCGGTTTGCCCCGGCCCACCCTCTGTTTTGAAAGGGATGCCCGTTTGGCCCCTCAGATCTTGAAAGGTATGGCAGCACGGGCTGCCAGCCTGTGCTAGCGCTGCTACGGGCGTGTATCGGTGGCAATTGAGGCTATCACAGCTCTATTTGAGCACAGCTGCGGCCAGACTGGTCGCTCACATACAGCGTGGCCATTTTGATGGCACAAACATGACGATTTTCAATGGTTTGCCCTTTTTTGGTCTCCGTCCTCACTATTCTTTCATAGGCGGACCCAAACACTGAGCCTTGTGGCAGCCGCAGAAGTGTCTGCAGTAGGCTCAAAATGAATTGTGGCATGTTGTGGTTGTTATCCTTGAGGTTTGTGGCAAAAAAGTGCTTGGGAGCGCGATTGGCTGCTGAGTTCGGCCCGACTTTGCTGTGGAGTGGCTTGGTCAAAGTTGTGTGAGCTTCGCAGCAGCTTGCTGTGTACTGATGTCAGCTCCGGAATGGCTGCAAATGCTGCAGTGAGCTTGCCATCATGGACTGAGCTGTCGTCTTGGATGCGCTGCTGTTGCTCAGCAGGGGCTGCTTTTGTGGTGCTTGCCGTAAGATTGGTGAGCATTGCCATAATGGTGTGATGGGACTGACCTAGCTCCTGCATGTATAATACATGATGTATAATACATGATGTATTGCAGCTGAGCTGCAGGCATCGGATTTGAGGGGGCAGTGTTGTGACCCAATGTGATGACGAGAATTGAGGCTGCTGCCAGCATCAGCATGGTGGCCAAAGCCCCAACTGAACTCGGCCGGCCTCTTCTCTCCTTGGGTATTTCCAAGTTATGATCGCCCCATCCCCTGCCGCCATTGGTTGAAACATATCTATCCCTACATCCCTCTGCGTCAAGGTGCCAGGACAACGATGAATCTGTCCGCTGGTTGCAAGATTAGATCATCTTCATGGCTTGTGAGTCACAAGTTGTGACCTTAGTTCCAGAGAAACAAAATGACCTCTTTATTATCAGAGTGACCTGGGGGCCGCATCCAGGCACCCTGGGTAAGCTGTGACCCACAGCATTGCATCGTGTTTGCAGTGAGCTTTGATTTGATACCCGGTTTGCGGCCAACGGGCGACGTCGCAAGACCTGCTGTTGTCACCGCGGCTGGGCGGGCACACACTTACGCACTGCATACCAAGCGCAGTACCAATGCCGTGCTGTTAAAAAGCTGTTGATGGGAGCACGACAGCGAATGGAGTCCCTTAGCTCAGCGTGCTGTTGGCTGGATCGATGGTATGCCTTCGATGGACGATGACAGCAACGGTGCACTTTTCTGCCAGCGCCCACGTCATCGCAGAGCCATGTACAATGCGTGTCTGTCTTTCAATGAATTAATGCCGTACTTTGCACAGACCGAACAGCACAATTTGGCACCAGCAAAATGTGTGGTGTGCCAGCTGGCTGCTGACTGCCCCTGACATGGTCATAGTCAAAGAGAGGCTTCCAGCAAAAGGACAGGGTGACATTTTGTACATACAAATTTACAGCAAAATTTTGTCCTGCACCAATGCTCCGCACACTAACAAAACACTGACCGATGCTCTCGTATCGACAACAATGTCGATTTGGCTGCCCGGGCTTTTTCGGCATGTGGGGTGCACCCCAGGCTTCTGCCGACCACATCGATAAACTACAATTGATCGGCATGCCGCTGGCAGCTGTGCAGCTTCATGAATGAGCATGATGTACAAGGCCAAGGCAAACAATTGCAGTGCAACGTCATTCCTTATGGCCTGACGTCGGGTTTAGCAGGCGGGGGGACAGCCTCTTCGGAGAACGCTTCCAGTAATTGACAGCCAGGATAGACCTCTGGGTGTCTTGTCCAACAGTGTGCCATGTAGAAAGCAGCAACACAACTTGCACTGTTCCATTTGCACACCTCCAAAAAACTTTCCTGCACACTCAGGGGGGGGGGGGGGGGGCAGAAAATAAAGTTGGGTCACCATCCCGAGAAAGTTCAAACGGCCCCAGACCCCCCCCCCCCACCCCCACCCCCCCCCCTTACCGCGTAAAGCTGCGTTTCAGGGCCCCACGATGGTTGACATGCATGTTTACATATGTAACATAGTTTCTACACCCTCAGAACCGTGCTCCAAGCTCCCTGAGGCCTGCTTTCGGAACAGTGATCTCAAGATCGATCAATGGTGCTTTGCATCCTGAGATCGACCCCAGAGTGCTCAACAGCATTGCAAAGACATCCTTATGTTGCCACAATACATTGACATGACTCTGCAATGCTTTACATCAAGCCCAACCAACATATGGGGCCACTGCCCTCAACCGCCAGTCAACCACCGCTGTGCTGCTGCCTTTGTCAGCCTGGAGGTTGCCTAATATGTATTGTGAGGCTACAGAAAGGCTTGCAATCGCTAGTATGTGATTTAAGCGTCAAATTGAGCAGCTTACGAGGTCAAACGGGCTGCAAACAGAAAAGTTACTGAACCCTGTGAAGAAAGTTCAACTGGCCCAAGACCACCCTCCCCCTCCCTAAACCCCCTCACATTTCCTTCTAATTGAGTCAAATGAAAGCTGTTAGTATATATAACATATCCTGAAGTTGGCAGGCCAAAGTGTAGGATGGTGCTGTCCAGCTGATAGACTCCCCCCCCCCCCCCCTCTGGCACACTCCGTAAAAAGTCAGGGGACCGAAAGTTAGGGGACAAAAACAATCCGTTGTCGTCTGAAGTAAAAGCCCCCCCCCCCCCCCCCCCCCCCCCCCCTTGGCAGCCACATTTCCTGGCACCCCCCCCCCCCCCCCCTCGGCCCACCAAGAGGGCCCTTAGCCAGACCCAATGGGCCCTTCTCCAAACACTTTTCCAGACGCCTCACAGGTTTGTAACTTGAGCAATGTCACCTTCCCCTGTGGCAGTGACGAACGTTCCCTTCCCCAAGGGTAGCGGTGCTGTACAGTAAAGCACTACACCCAAAACCCTGCGTTACTTTCACATCAACCCTCCCCTTGGGTGCGGCAGGACTTGCTTAGCAAACCCAGATTGTGAATGGATGAGGTTGAAGTGTTGTCGCAAGCATCTTCAAGTTTGTGCTGTACGCTTCCAACGATGGCATACGAGCGTGGCTTTGGTCGCTGCCGCGTGGTTGCTGTATGTCTGTTCGTCGCCGTCGCCGTTTACATAATACGGTTGCGACCAGCTGGATCGGTGCGTGGTAAGTTCCAGTCAAGCTGACGCTTACATGGTCAACATCGATTCCCAGGCCCAGCACAGCAGACCTCCGCTTACAACACCATTGCAGCCCCCGTTTCGTACTGGTTTGCTGCCTCACGCCAGCATCTGGACCTTGAGAAGTGTCGGAACGAATTCTGGCCCTGCATCTGGGTCTGCCGCATCTGGGTCTGCATTCCGATTGTTGGGTCCCAGAACTCAATCACCACCTCATATGCACATTCCCATTCTACACTATACGCGAATAGGGATGCTAAAAACCCTTGCTGTTCTGTTGCCATAGGTTCATCCTTCTCAATGCATGTTATGCATACAGCGCCTCAGAGTTGTGATGTGCCCCAAGACATTCGTGCTTGGCTTCATTCCCTTGGCACATCACCAGGATTCACTTACACCTTCGATGATGTGCTTGTGCACAAACTTCAAGCAATGTCATGCAGCAAAATGGAACTTAATTGGCTGGAAGATATCATGTTTGTTGTCATGAGCTCAAAGGACAAACAAGAGAGGATAGAATGGATGCTGGATGGCTGGTTGAGTTGGGTGCCCAAGACCAATGTGGTGCTGTTAGCTGGCCAGCAGCTGCCTGGAATCAATATAACGACCCTTCCGCCGTTGAGTGTGGATGACTATGTCAGGCGAAAGTTCCCACAAGCCCCAAGCTATGAACAGGCCAACCTAAGGCAGCTAAAAGCATTGCACTGGATCGGCACACAGCCTTTCCTGCAGCGATACAAGTGGGTATTTTTTGTTGATGATGACACGTTTGTAAATGTGCCATTGCTGGTCACTTACCTTGCGCGGTTTCCACCATCGCTTCCACTTCTGATTGGACACATGTGGACTAGTCCAGGATTTTCATGGCCATCAGGCGGAGCTGGAATGCTGCTCAGCAGGCCTGCAGTACAGCAGCTGTCTTCTGTACTGTTTTCTTCTCAGTGTGAATCTGACACCTACTTGAATGACATGACACTGGGAAAGTGTGCTGTGCCAGCAAATGTTACAAAAGTGCACAGTAGTTTGTTTTTGCCTGAAGCATCTGTGTTGCATGATTCACCAGTAGGCACGCAATCACGCCTGGATGCTGGCATGGTGGTGTCAACCCACAGGTGTGTGCGGCAAAATCAGGTGCAGACAGCGACATGTATCGTGGCGGACAGATTTGGGTGGCCTCACAAAAGCTGTGAGAACAGCATACCGAAGTGTGGTGCTGTATGCAGGCCATGACGTGTTTCATCTGCCTGGTTGTCACAGCGTGTTCAATGGCAGGGTCTGCCATTGAACGTTCGTTCAGTAAGCCAGAGTTGTGTCAGTGTTGGCAACATGCACTATGCCATGTGTGCAACACTGTGGCTAAGCTGGTGAGGGGGTTCTTCCTTCTCGTGACCGAAGATGCCTATTTCAAGATGTTGGAGTGTGCAAGTGCTTCCTGATGCACCCCAACCTCAGTCACAGAAGTGACAGAGTGACCTCGGATTGAAATTGTGGAACAGCTGCCTGTTGGACACCTGTGTCGAAATGCAATGCTTGCGCCCCAACCTTGATGACCAGTTTTTACACGCACAAGTGGACCCGTGTCTCTGCGTGTCTCTGTTCCGGAGGAGGGGGAAAAGAGGGGATGCAAGTGTGTTACACACACTGTAACAATGGGGTGTAACTCTCCAGCCATACAAATACAGGGAAGTTTATAACAACAGTTTTGACATTGATACATTCATTGAATGAATAATTAATATGATATCACGCTTGGTTTACACTGACTTTCCTTTCTGTCGTGCGGTCGTAAAATGGGATAGTTTACACTGCGTAATACCTGTAGTACCTGACCTGACAGACTGGGCTACGAAGAGAAGAATGTCCAATGACTCATGCGGCATGCCACATCAGGGGCTCTGCAGCGTCCGCGGTAAATGCTGGTGCAAACAAATATTTATGGGCAGCCTGCATCACTGAAGCAGCATCAGGGGTGTGCCGTTACAGCGTAATCGGGGTCGGTGTAAAGTAATACTGTAGATTACGGTAAGATTACACTGTAAGACTGACGCCACAGGCTGGCACAGGACGGCATCTGGCAGGCCACTGATCACCCCTCACCTAGGTGCCCTTCTGCAGTAGGTTTGCATGCCATGCATGATGCATCCATATACCTCATTATGTTACACATGTTTTTTACCACTCTGCATGCTCAAAACCTGCGTCAGGCACTGTAACACTGCTGTGCAACTGCCTTACACTGCTTACACACCGTTGAGGGCCTTGTAAATACACTGTAAGCACACTGTAACTACGTGTAATGTAAAGTTTGTAACTGTAACGGCACGCCCCTGGCCTGCATGCGCCTACCCAGACCCAAAACCCCCACTTTCAACATGGCATGGCAACCAACAGTCTGTGAGGGGTTTCAGAAGGGCAGCATGGAAGGGGTCCACCACAAAACTGAGACCCCGCCCGGGGGGGGGGGGGGATGTGTGTCACTTTCAACTAATCCCTGCCCCAACCCCCCCTCTCCGTGTTAGGCTGATCATTGGTACTGCTGTCTCCCTTGCTGGCGAGCTGCTGGACCCCTCCCCCCCCTTCCGTTGTAGGCTGTTTTCACAACTCAACCCTCCTGCCCTATCCCGTTTAGACTTGGCGTCACCCCCCCCCCCCGGGTCTTAGGCTTGCGGTGGACCCCAAGCCTAAGGGTAGCGTTTTTTTGAAACCGGTACACCCTGTTTCCTTGGGTCACGGGTGGAGTTGCCCCCCCCCCCCCCCCCCCCGTGGGGCACTGGTTTTCACTTCAAGTGCTCCTTGCTCCCCCCCTTTCAGCACGTTTTGCCTGCAGACTGGTCAGATCTCAGGTGCTACCCCCCCCCCCCCCTCAGCTGCCTCCAGACTGATTCCGCTCCTTGCTCACCCCCTCAAAGAAACACGGTGTACCGGTTTCAAAAAAAACGCTACCCTAAACAAGCACGACTTCAGCGTGCAGGCCTGCCATAGCAGGTGGTATGGCCCAAACCAGCAAAGCAACCAACTTGCACACTGCAGGCGTTTAGCAGTTGACTTCCGAGGTATGACACAATGACCTAAGAGTCCAGTCATCCGTTTGTCAGGCGAGTCTCGCCTCTGAGGCGAGAGAGAGCGATAAATAACTGTTTGAGACGTTACTCTCAACCCTGAAGGAGGCGTTTAGGCAGCTGGCGGCCCAGTGGACGGCCTGTGTGCTTCGCCCCAGGCAAAAGCAGCAAGGTCGCACATGCGGAGGTGTCGCTGCCAAACGACTGTCAATCGGTAGCTTTTTGGGCAAGGATTCTGTTTTTGCCGTCTGTGTTGAAGGGGGAGGCTGGACCGGCAAGAGGTTGGCCAAAAATGAGCATACAAACCAGTACTGTGTATGACGCAATATAGTGGTACATGACCATCAGGCCTCAAGTTACTGAGCCTCTGTCTGATTGCCGAAATGGTGGGACGATCCATGCACCAGTGTTATGGACACAGCAACAGGTGCGTGCCAGTGGTAAAAAGCACCCAATGCGGCACCCAGCAATAATGCTAGTGGTCCCTGCGGGCATGCACAGACAATACATAGCATGCAGTATGGGGAGGTCTGACAGGGGCTAGGAACAGTCAGTGTGATCTGCTGCGCACATGAACAACGTCATTGTATGATTGCCATGGTGTCTAAGGCACCGTGCCTTGCCCTGCAATCAGCAACAGGGACAGATTAAGCCTGACAGTGGGTTGTTTTCACAACCCCGCACGTACACGCAAAGTAGAAACATATGGCCATAAGGAACTGTGCCTAAATCGTGGCGAAAGTGCTTGTATGTCATACAACTCGTCAGACGAGTTATAGCAATTTACGTATGGCCCCTCCACACGATCTGCGTCCGAGAGCGATGCTGTTCATGGTAGATGGTCGCCCACGCATTTCCATGAGCCATCGCATCGTTGAGAAACCCGTACAACAGTACTACTGATGACTCATTATGCGTGGCTGCTAATGCTGTCCAGATCCCAGCAGGTGCAGCCTACTTCTGGGATGCCTTTACAGCATATTATTATTGGACTGCACCCGATGCATTGGCATTTCAATTGGAGGCAGCACGGGGACGGGCAGTAGAATCCCACTGTGGATGGTAACAAAGGCCGAGCTCGAGTTGAATATAGGGGGGGTTCTGTGGTGTGTGCGAGTGTGTGTTTGTCTATGCGCGGGAGGGGGGGGGGGCAACACATGGAGAGGTGCATGTTGGAGACATGTATGTGTAGGAGGTCTCAACCGTACGCTATGTAGACACACACACGAAACTTGAGGACCCTGGTAGGATTTTGAACTTCAAGGGGACACCTGCAGGTGTCACATTGAAGTGATTGTTGATGCCACGCATGCAGGGCCTGCATCGTTACGTTGAAGTAGTACGTCTTGTTGAACACAAACATATAACGCCTTGTTGAAAGCAGAACAGACATGTTTGAGGCGTCAGCTCTCAAAGATGCTGCAAAGGACCAGTCTTCACAGGCTCTGGACATAGACCGTCTAACGCCCGGGTGGCGTCAGTACAGCATCGATTCCGTCCTACTGTTTTTGATGCAGATCTTCATCAGGGTGTAGAGGGTGTACCCTGGACTGTGCAGATTGGGTTGTCACGGGCGGCTACTAGTAGTTATCCGGGTGAGGCTTTTTGATTGCAGGGCTTCTGCTGCCAAGGTGCTAAACAGTTGCTGTTGCTGGGGTGCTGCTGCTGGGCTTGCTGCTGCTGATGGCCCTCCACGGCCTTGCAAGGCCCTGGAAAGTTGGTGTCGTAGCAGTTGGGATCATGCGCAACCAAGCAGAGAAATATGTGAAGCATCTGGCGAGACAGCTCTCCTTCAGTCAAACTTTGTGTGAAACTGTGACAGCCTGTCTGACAGACAGTTGTTGAGAGTTGGTTTCGAGTTGGTTTCGAGAGCTTGGCGTCCGCCTGTCATCTACCGGACTTTGAATCATGTCCTCGGCTCGCTGTTGCGCCTTGCGCTCGTTCAAGCTCAACTACTTCTGCAGTCGGTTATGCTCGAGACTTTTCAAGCCCACTAGGCCGTGGGTTGCTGTTTTGAACGTGACCGTAGTTCGATAAAAGTCACCTTTGGGGGTGTGATCGGCTATAGTAAAGAACTCAAGGATAGCCAGGAAGTGCACCTGTCCGATCAACCCTGACTGCTCGTCCACGGCCATGCCTGCGCAGCAACGCTCGGCCAGCCCGACCGACCACACGTGACCGATCGTTTAGGCATAGCAGGCGACAGCAGGGGTGTGCCGTTACAGTGTAATCGGGGTCGGTGTAATGTAATTACATGTAATTACACTTTCTGTAAGATTACGGTAAGATTACACTGTAAGACTGACGCCACAGGCTGGCACAGGGCGGCACCTGGCAGGCCACTGATCACCCCTGGCCCGGGTGCCCAGACCTCCTGCAGTAGGGCTGCATGCCATGCATGATGCATCATGTACGTCAACATCATGTTCCGCATGCTTATCACCACTCTACATGCTCAAAACCTGCGTCAGGCACTGCAACACTGCTGTGCAACTGCCTTACACTGCTTACACACTGTTCAGGGCCTTGTAAATTACACTGTAATTACACTGTGATACGTGTAATGTAAAGTGTGAAACTGTAACGGCACACCCCTGGGCGACAGATTGGGCACCCTTGGCCGGCCCCAAGCGGTCATGCGTGACTCGTCTAGCTTCAGCTGCACATGCATATGCATCACTACCCACTTGTTTCCGTTGACAGACACGGCAGCTTCAGCCTCTGTGATCTTTACTACAAAGCGGTCATGCGTGATCGGTCACTCTTGACCGATCGCGGCCAAGGGTGGTCAGCGGTCAGGCGTGACCGCGGCCAAGGGTGGCAGGCGACAGATCGGGCACCCTTGGCCGTCGCCCTGGTCAGGCCTTGATCTTCATTGGCCGATCATACCCCCCTCCGGCATAGTGATACCTGGGGCAGCACTGGGGCAAAGATGGCCAAGAGATTATGCCAATGGGTGTGTCTGGAAAACCTATAGCGCTATAGAATATGATGACATTCCAACCCTCCAGCCCCCCTCCCACTGGGGCACACCCCAGTAATTCCATCCTAATTCCAACCCCTCCAACCCGTCCAGCCCCCTCCCACCCTCCAGGCATTCCGCCCACTCCAACCCCTCCAACCCCTCCAGCCCCCTCCCACCCTCCAGGCATTCCGTCCACTCCAACCCTTCCAGCCCCCCTCCCACCCTCCAGGCATTCCGCCTACTCCAACCCCTCCAGCCCCCTTCCCACCCTCCAGGCACTCCGCCCATCCCAACCCCTCCAACCCCTCCAGCCCCCCTCCCACCCTCCAGGCATTCCGCCCACTCCAACCCCTCCAGCCCCCTTCCCACCCTCCAGGCACTCCGCCCATTCCAACCCCTCCAACCCCTCCAGCCCACTCCCGCCCTCCAGCATTCAAAGCACTCCAGAACTTCGCAGAGCCAAATAAGTCTAAATCCTAATCCCTGTAATCCATATAATCCCCCCTGCGCCCCCCCCCCCAGAAACCTTTAAACTGTCCGTAGGGGCTTCGTTATTTATCAATACACGTGTTTCCGGTCAGGTTCGTAGCAGCAAATCGACCTTGGTGCAAGACAAGCAATACACCACCAGGCGACAAGTGACCTAGCACACTAGAAAGTCTGGACCAGTTACGGCCCTCAAAGCCAACAGCACAAGAAAAAGCTAACATAGGTAGCATGTTGTACATATACTATACATATTGAGCTTTGGTCCCCGCTGAGTGTGCTTGCTGGTGCAGCAATGTTTAACTGCCCAAGGGGGGTGGCTGCGCCCCCCCCCCCCCTGCATACAGACTGTCCTGCTATCGCTGTCTTCCGAGTGTGCTTGTTGCTGCTGCTGCTGGTGTCGATGTCGCTGAGTGTTCTTGCTGGTGCAACGACGTCAAACTGCCCAGGGGGTGGCTGCCCCCCCCCCCCACCCCCCTGGACCCCCCCCCCCCCCTCAGGGGGCCTGTATACAGACTGTCCTGCTATCGCTGTCTTCCGAGTGTGCTTGTTGCTGCTGCTGCTGGTGTCGGTGTCGCTGAGTGTTCTTGCTGGTGCAACGACGTCAAACTGCCCAGGGGGTGGCTGCACCCCCCCCCCTTGGACCCCCCCCCCCTCAGGGGGCCTGTATACAGACTGTCCTGCTATCGTTGTCTTCCGAGTGTGCTTGTTGCTGCTGCTGCTGGTGTCGGTGTCGCTGAGTGCTCTTGATTGTGCAGCAACGTTTAACTTGCACAGGCATGCCGCGTTGCTGCATACCTGCATCAGTTTGCACTCACACCAAGCATGCTCCGCCAGGAACCGCGCAACGCACATGCACCCGTTAGGTCGTGCATGTTCGTCGGCTGCCCCAAGGCCTGCAGGTCCCTTGTGACACATTTTCCCAGCTCATAGGCGGTGCCCCCCGCGGTGCTGCACCGGCGTCATGCATCAGAGAGAAGAGGGCCTGCCGAGGATAGCGCTCCTCGCCGATATGCAGGACGTGCCCCAGCCACCGCAGCCTGTGGGCTGTGAGGTGGCTGGCTAGGCTGACTGTGTCACACTGAGACCATAGATGTTGCTTGCTGTGCCGATCAGCGCGACGCACATTCAGAATATGCCGGAGGCAATCAGAGTGCACCACGTCCAACCGGTCAGCCTGCTTCTGAGTAAGAGCCCAGGTCTCACTGCCAAACAGTAGCACAGGCAGCACATACGCACGGAAGCACTGCATCTTGAGCTTAACGCCCATGCTGCGGGCGCCCCATACACGCTGCATCTCTGCAAAACGACCCCTGGTCTTGCTGATGCTGGCAGTGATCTCAGCCTCCCAGCTTGCAGAGGTATCGACCCCCCCCCCCACCCAGATACTTGAAAGAGGGCACATAACGCGCCTCACCACCTGACAACTGCACACTCTCTAGAGGTTGACCATCATGACAAACAGCCATGAGCTCGGTCTTGGCCGCATTGACACACATGCCCATTCTGCTGCAGACAGAGTCGAACACCTTGAGCATCAGCTCCAGCTCAGACCTGTCACAGCTCATAAGCACTAGGTCATCCGCATACATGAGAACAGCTATAGTCAACATGGTGCTGGGCCCACCAGCCCTGGCATGCCAAGGCAGCACCTCTCCCTCAGCCCTGAAGGCTAGCCGCACACCACAACCCTCAGGCATCTCTGCCAGCGACAGCCTGACAACACAGTCAAAGAAGATGTTGAACAACAGAGGAGCAATCACACAACCCTGACGCACACCACGGCCGATGTCAAACCAATCGCCATGCTCGCCGGCCAGCTTGACCGCAGCCTGTGTGCCTGTGTGCAGGTCAGCTAGCAGCTCGACCACCTTAAGCTCAACACCATAAGCAGATCATCTGAGCACACGCCAAAGCGCATCACGGGGGATGGAATCATAGGCCTTGCGCAGGTCAACAAAGGCTAGGTACAGCGGCTGCTTGTACCTGTGGCACTTATACATGATGAACTGCAGGGTGAAGGTGGCATCCGACAAACCCCTATTGCTCCGAAAAGCACACTGGCTCTCCAACAGCTGGCTATCGACCTGGTCGCTGACACGATGCAGCAGTACCAAGGCATACACCTTGCCAGGAATGCTCAACAAGCTCAATAGTAATGGGCCGGTGGTTGGTTGGTTCCCTGGCACTGCTTTTGCCCTTGAACAATGGCACTATCAGGGCACGCTTCCAATCAAGGGGAGCCTTGCCGGACACCCAAACAGCCACAATCACACGGTGCAACCACTCAGCCATGACCACGCCTGCCTTCAGCAGTGGGGCAACAATATTGTCAGCTCCTGCAGCTGCTGCATCCTGCAGGGCAGCTATGGCATCCACAACCTCCTTGAGGGATGGGGGACCACAACTGCTGCCGCTACTGCTGCTGTTGCCGCTCCTGCTGCCAGTACTGCTGCTGCCGTCACCGCTGCTGTCAGCATCAGGGCTGTTGCCATCAGCCGTAGCTGGGGGCACAAGAAGTGTCTCTGACTGGGCTATCAGCTGCTCCATGTGCTGTTGCTGCTCAGGCGTGACACACTGACCACTGAACACCTCGTTGAAGTAGTACTGAGTCATACGTATACTGCAGGCTACTGAGTCATACGCAGAAGACTTCTTATAACCACAAGATTCCTCAACGACTAGCCAAGGCCTGCTGTGGCACCTCTTGTACTAAACTTGAGACCAGTTTTGGCAGTCATGTACATGAGTGTGGGTGTGAGACCCGTGCGCTGTATCAGCATCTCTTCCTAAAGGAATCGATGCAATAACAAGGCTCAAGGGGACTCCCAGCCTTGGATTCTTGCAAAACAGGAGCTTCACGCAGGTGTCACACAATGTGGGGATGAGGCTGAAGATACATTGCCAGCGCATCCTTACACACACATGGCACCATTGATTGTTGGTTGACCTGTCTTTGAAAGACGAGGTTTGCCAAAAAGTGTGCACCACAGTAATGCAGCACGTCCACACAGCTGCCAACAGAAAAGGGGTCGCCACTAAACATGCAGCACGGAAAGAAGTGCTACCGCTATGCCTGAAATGGCAGCTGCTGGCCAGAGCACCGCAGCAAGGCAGCACAACAGCAGCCCCAGCACTCGCATACACGCTACTAGCCCTCACAGGCCCCACAAGCATACCACCTTATCCCACACCCAAGATAGCGCGACCGCATCGTGCAGGGTGACTGCTGGTGCGACAAAAGTGCAGGAATACTGCAGGCGCAGCACCTACTCGCCCGTGCCTTGGCAACAGCAAACAAGATGCCGGCACCGAGTCCAATCATGATGCTGGCCAGGTTGTGTGGGTTTGTGGGGTCCTTGAACACCAGGATCCCCAGAATTGCCACAGGGATCTTGTTGAGAGCTCCGACAAGGCTGTAGATTGTGGCCGTCGTCTCTGACAGAAACCACAGTGCTGAGAAGCTGATGCCGAAGCCTATTGTGCCACCAACAAGAGCGACTGCCACAAACATGGGGCTCTGTAGCGCTGGCTGCTCCAGTAGGCCCCTGTGTTCTCCAAAGAAGAACATCAGCATGAGAATGGGTGGGATGGACAGCAAGTTGTTGTAGTAAACCATGCTGAACTCATCCATCTTCTGCTGGTTGGTCGTGTGCTCCACCACCTTGTCCATCACTGAGCGCAGGTAAAGGGTGTACGCTGACGTGAAGCCGCAATTTGCGATCTGCCAACTGTACCCGCTCCATGTGAAGTTGTTGTCAGTGCAGGCAGCCACCATGGCTGACAGCAGCATCAGGAGGAGAGTTGCCCAGATTTGTGCGCTGTATCTCTTCTTGTAGATAATGACCCCACAACTGTCACAACGTTGCTGATGTTTTCCAGACTGTAACCATAGCCACACCAACGTGCTGCAGTGCATAAAAGCTGGAAACAATCATGCCCACAAAAATAAGGTTGACTGGGAACCACACTGCCATGAGGTCTGGCTTCAATGGCTGCAGCTTGGCTACGCCAGCCAGCTCACACATCTTTACCAGGAACACTGCTAGCGCACACTGAAAGCCCAGTAGTGCGTGCTGTGAACCCAAAAGACTTTGAGTTAAGGGCATGCTTGTTGAGCAGCACCATGCTGCCTGAGCATACGCAGTTGCACATGGCAGCAAACACCACCACAGGGATGCCCATGATGTGGTTGTGGTGTGGCTGCTTCACACTGAGCAGTCCTTTATGCTGTGTGTGGTTGGCAATAAGGCAAAGTATCTACTTGTAACAACCTCCCCCCCAATAAGGCATGTCTCCTCTTCCCTACCCTTGACATCGAAGTGTGAAGCTTTCTGGGTAGTTGATGGCAGCATGGCACCCCCGTGGCTGATGTTCACTGATGCTTCCTGTATGGGCAGGAGCTTGCAGGTGCAGCCAGCTGGCTGAACTTATGAAGCAGGTAAAGCTGACGTCTATGAAGAGACAGCTACCAAGGACTGTAATTACGCGTAATGTAAACGTGTAACTGTAACGGCACACCCCTTGGCAAGGAGCGGGCCGGCAAATGGTTGCCATAATGAACAATGCCAACTTCACGAGCGCGCACACAACCGAAGGTCGAAGCCTCAGTGTAGTTATTACAACTACCTGGTTGCTGGAATAGGCGTATCCTGTCAACGTCAGCAATAAAAACCACATATTTGATGAGCACCAGGTTCAGCCTGTATCCCCTTGCAAGGTAGGCGTTTTGGGCTGTTTTTGCAATCAAACCCTTCCCCTCTATCCGGTTTAGGCTTGGCGTCATCTCCCCCCCCCCCCCCCCGGCCGGGGTCTCAGGTTTGTGGTGGACCCCTTCGATGCTGCCCTTCTGAGACCCCTCACGGACTGTTGGTTGCCATGCCGCGTTGAAAGTGGGGGTTTCGGGTCTGCGTATGCAGGCCAGGGGCGTGCCGTTACAATTACACACTTGGCATTACACGTAATTACAGTGTGATTACAGTGTACTTCACAAGGCCCTCAACGGTGTGTGAGCAGTGTAAGGCAGTTGCACAGCAGTGTTACAGTGCCTGACGCAGGTTTTGAGCATGCAGAGTGGTTAGAAACATGTGTAACATAATGTGAAGGTATATGGATGCATCATGCATGGCATGCAACCCTACTGCAGGAGGTCTGGGCACGCGGTCCAGGGGTGATCAGTGGCCTGCCAGGTGCCGTCCTGTGCCAGCCTGCGGCGTCAGTCTTACAGTGTAATCTTACCGTATTCTACATTAGGGTGTTATTACATTACACCGACATTACACCGACCCCGATTACGCTGTAACGGCACACCCCTGATGCTGCATCAGTGATGCAGGGTGCCCATCAAGGGGGAAGGATGGTATTGATTGGGGTCCCAGCAAACAGGGTTGGGGGCTGCAGGTCCAGCACTTTTGCACAAATCATGATGTCTCATGCCTGGGTTAGTGCGCCTGCACATGTACAGTGTCGCACGTGTTGGGCGCTGCAGAGACATCCAATCTTTGCGCAAAAAGCTTGACTCCTGGCAGATGGGTTTGACCACACGTGCTTTCCATTGCCCTGCAAACACCTCCCACATCTGCCTGCAACAAGAGCTGGGTTTGTTTCCTCTGCATGTAACATGCGACACACTTGCCATTAGGTACTGGCATCATCTAGAAAACACACCCACTGACCGACTACTGTACAAGATCCACACTGCATGGAGTGGCAAGTACCACCCTTGGGGTCAGAACATGCAGCGACTACTGACTGAGTACAACATTGACACTAGCACCCCTAAAGAAGTCAGTAAGGCAAATTTCAAGGGACATGTTGAAGCACGTGCAATCAACTATCTTAGGTCTTATTGGACACAGCCCCCCCGCAACCTAGGAGGTTCTGTGCACTCCAGGTACATGGCAGACATTGGCATTGGAGAGCTCACACCTAGGCGGCCCAAACTCCGCACATATCTGCACACTCTAACCACCACTCCCCACCTGGAATCATGTAGAGCCGCTTCACTGTTCATGCACTTCCGCCTTGAAACCCTCCCACTCAATGCCTTCCATAGCCATACAAGACACAGGGAGACAGCTGCTGCACGCAATGCAAGGCAACTCTGCCCATCCTGTAAACAACATGCTGAAACACCCACTCACTTCCTGTTGGAGTGCCCTGCCTACTCTATCCCCCGCAGCATGCCACATATTGCAGACTGTATTGCAGATGCCCAAGCCAGCCCCACACAGGCCCCATGGCTCCAACTGCTCAACCAGCCTTTGATGGCCAACTACATCCTCCGCGCTTGGGACATTAGAAGAGCCGCCCTTGCAGGGCGCGAGGCCAATGGAGGAAGCTCTATGGCGTTAACACCTGGGCCTGCAGCTGATATCACTGGAGAGCAGTAACAGTCCTTTGCAGCAGCAGCAGCAGTGGAGCGTTGACGGCAGTTGACTGATTTGACAGCTTTGTGTTTTTGTATCGAGAGCCGTCTAGTGCCGAGCCTCCGAATTGGTCCAGCCCAAAGTCACATTGCCACAAAGGGTTTTTTATATTCCTCCACGGAGGTTTTTGCCCGGCATCCATTCGGAGGGTTGTCCATCTCGTGCACTTAGATAGTACGCTTGGGGATTTTTGGGTTGGTTTTCATCCTCACAAAAGCGTCAGGCTTCTCTGTTTTGATCCTCAGTATGTTGTTCCTTCTGGGTTGTTGTGCTATCTCCGTGATATCAGTGAATGGCTGGCATGAGCTCTTGAGTTTCATAGCTACAGGTGTAACTTTGATTTGATTTGATTTGATTTGACATAAGCGCTAGCAGCATACTTTTAGGGGATACGGCCCCTGACACCTGTCACAGCTGTTTCAAGCGGAACAGGCAGCTGGCTCGCCCATTCTGGATCCTAAGTGATTCCACTGCCTCTCGCAGCGATGCTCAGCATGCTGGACGACGTTTACAGTACTAAGCACACCTCGCGTACGAACAACGCAAGCGGGGCCACAGGGGAGCCACGCACCCAAGAGGCACCGCGAGCACCAGAACCCAAGCCACAGAAACCTGCACCTCAACAGGCCAACAGGCAGCACCATCTCGTCTACCAAGCATGCCTCACAGCACACATCGTCCATCTAAAGCATGTATCCACTGTGCTTAGCGCTAGTACACCCAGTAGAGCTCAGATCGCGTGACAGCTGTCGCACGTGTTGGGCGCTACAGAGACATAAGCGCTAGCAGCATACTTTCCCCCCCGTTCTGCCTCATGAAATGGGCAGAACCTCTTCATGGCACCAAGCCAACACGTGAACACCCAGCTGTCAATCAGTCTTGGCTGACACGGCGCAAAGGCACTATGCTTGCATGCAACCTGAACTGAGCAACACACAGAAATATCACATATGGCTTGCCCATCCAAACAATGATAGCCACATCAAACTCAAACAGACACTCCCTTCAGCGCCTGTCAACCCTAAATCCACCCGTCAAACACACACAACACCCCACACACCATCTGCATGTCATGCATCTCCAACACACACATCTCAACATCACTGCTCAGACCTGACACTGAGGTCCCACCTGAACACTCACATAGTACATTCGAAAGCACAAGTCCCAGGATGTCAACTTCAAACATCCCCAACACAGAAGTACAGCTTTTACGCCCTGCTGCTCCAGGCGCCAGACAAGGAGGCATGGGCTGTTAGTGCAAAAGAGCACTCTTCGGGAGCTACCCAGCAAAGGAACAATTGACAAAAATGAATGTAACAAGACCAACACCAGTCAACCTACACGGCAAGTCGTCACCTACCAGCAGGATAAATGGTTTTCCTGCACATGATTAATATGCCACTAAACCCCATGCACCAGCAGCTGCAATGACCAAGCATACTGCTGCTGTTGCTGCTGCTGCCACTGCTGCTGTCGCCACCGCTGCTGTTGCTGCTCCTGTTGCTGCAACTGCGCCACAGTCTGACCATTGCTGCACAAACTGCCATGCTGGGTGCCGTCAACTGCAGCACCCACTTCAGTTGTCCCAACAACAACACTTGTGTAAGTTGCATCTCACCGTAAAACCCGCGACTTCTGAAACGCCTACCAGCAACACTGGCAGATCCAGCAGAACTATACAAAGCAACCACTACCACTACTGCAAGATGCATCAACCGGTGACTGAATTAGCTCCCTGGCGGTGACTGAACTGCACCTGAAAGCTTGCATGATCATCATGTAGTAGTAGTACTCACAAACTAGCAACACCAACCAGCATCACAGACCAACTAGACAGAGTATGCTAAAAATACTTTTACTGCAACCCCCCCAGCCTGAAAATGCCAAAAAGTGTCCTGATGGAGGCGATAAAGAGCACACCCTTACCCCCCCCAGACCAGTAAGCAGCGAAGCAGGCGCACTGGGCTCCTGAGCTTCCAGAGACCAGCTACCTACCATACCGTGGTGCGCAGCACCATCACTGCACTGGAGTGCAGCACTACACAGAGGACAGCCCAGGATCGGGCTTCAAGTCGCCGCTGCATGCAAGCAGCATGGCAATGACAGCTACTGCAGTCCACCAGCAAGCCAACACGATGCTGAGCGCATACAGCGTGTACACACAGCACTGAAACACCACAAGCATCACCACAAAGAATCCGCCATACACCCCAGAGGGCACACCAGTGTAGGTTGGCAGGAGGAGGTGCTCCAGTGCAACGCGCATGGACTCAATGAAGGGGGCCTGAGTGTCCCCGGCCTCCTCCGTGACATGGGGCCCCAGCGAAGCTACTGAAGATGCCCGATCACAAGAGGGCTGCAGCTGCTGCTGCAGTGGTGGGAAGGCTGCTGCACCTACAGCTGCAACAGGCGCTGCTGACTCTATCACCGGCTCCCATGCACAATCAAACCCAAGGAGCGAGTCAACCTGCTCTGCTTCCAGCATGTCACTAGTGCTCACAGCTGACAGCATGCTGAGCACACTGCACACCTCGTCTGCATCCCGAGACTCAGGCACAGCCTTTGCTGCCACTACCCCAACAACTGCACCAGGGTCAGCCTCAGCCTGGCTCTGCAACAGCCAGTCAGCGCTGCCACACAGCATGAATGCCATGGCAATAGGGGGCTGTAAGCACCCCCCCAGCTGCAGATGTGAGTAGTCAGCATAGGAGCTGGCCTTGGGCTGCGGCAGCACTGAGTACTGAGCCATAGCTGGCTGCTGCACGTCAATGCTGCGGGTGTGCACACCCTCAGGGGGGCACATGTTGGCTGCAGCGGCAGCTACCTGCTGCTCACGCGCTTGCTGTGTGTGTGCCATGCACTCATCACGCAATGCAAAGCACCGCTGACCCCCAGCAAGGTGGCCGGAGGCCTCCCTGATGGCAGGCGGCGGTGCCTGCTGCTGCTGCTGCTGCTGGCCTGAGACGGGACAGAAGGTCACCTCAGCAGTGCGTGTTGCATGCAACAGCATAAGCTGATCCACAACTGCTGCTGCAAGCTCTCCCGCATAAGGCTGTGGTGTGTGCTCGACTGACCATGATTGCGGCGGCAGCTCACCCACATACCCAGGCTCAAAGCTGTCAGCAGGGTAGCTCATGCAGCTGCCCGGCCCATAACCACAGGACTCAGCCAGCTGCTGAATCTGCATCTGCCGCAGCGCCTCGGCTTCATCTGAAGCGGCCTGCAGAGCCTGCATGACCCTCTGCTCAAGCACCTCCATACTGCGGTCCTTTGCAGGCAACTGGTACATGCTGACAGCCACCATGTCTCTCACTTTGTCATCCACAGGGCTATCACCTAGCCCAGCAAGGGTGGCACTGGTCAGGTCCCTATCCCTGTTGACTAGCTGCAGCAGGCGCCTATAGTGCTTCACGCGCGCTAAGAACGCGGTGTAGGACTCATCCTCAAACACAAATGACTCCTCCCCTTCAAAGGAGGGCTTGCCCCTTGTGAGCACTACTAGCCCGTTCAGCTGTGCGTTTGTGGGGTAACCCCACTTGATTGTCAGCAGAGCCGCCAAGAAGTGCAGGTAGGCCACTGCTGCCGTCATGCTGACGTTGCCAGCAGTGACGTACAGGCACTCATGTGCACGCCGGGCATCACCAACCCTGGTCTGCTGCCTGTCCATGCTCGTGTCGAGGCGTGCTATCGTGTCCTGCTTTTGTGCTTTGAGAGCATCCACTGCACGCTGCGCAGCTTCAAGTTCTGTTTTGTGCTGCCTCTCTAGCTCATCATGAGCTGCGCGAGCCTCAGCAGCACTGGTGACTGCCGCCGTGTGCTCCCTTTCAGCCTCTGTCACGAGCGCGGTAGCTGCCTCACACTGGGTGACGCGCTCTGCAAGTTCAAATGCAGCCACTTCCGCCTGCTGCTGCAGGTTGAGGGACTCTGCACTGCCTGGGGCGGTATTTTGCTGCTGCTGACGCAGGCGTTCTAGCGTGATAAGGGCCCGGGTGTATGCGACATCGGCTGTTGCAGCATCACATTCCCTCCGCCGTAGTGCAGTCAATGCCGCGAGGCGCTCAACCTCTGCTGCACAGCTCACCACAGCGGCCTCATGCATGCCAAAGTCGTCGCGCTGAAGGCCCCGCATGCTGCGCTCTGCTCGCTCTAAGCCTACAATCTGCTCCTGCAGCCTAGCAAGCAGCACATCCCTTTCGCTCAGGCTTAGCAAACCCAAACCAGCAGGCTGGTACTGCTGATTGCGAGGGTCACTAGGGTCGGGCCCCCTCAGCTGCTGCAGCACGTTCTTGAGGATGATTTCCCCACCAGGCAGCTCAGGCCAGAACGCAGCAGCAAAGCTATCAGGCAGGGAGGCGTCAGGCAGCAGCCCTTCTTCAGCCCTGCGCAGCTGCTCACTAGTAAGCCTCAGCAAGTAATCAAAGTGATTGCACACGCTGCTGTCTGGCGGCAGGGATGCTCTGAACAGATGCACTAGCGTGCTCGCTCTGCCTGCCTTGGGGTTGGCTAGCGCAAAGGAGATCACAGCATCACGCAGGGCAGCCACCTGCCGCACTGCTGCAAAGCCCTGGTTGACGCCACCATCGGCGCCACCAACAGCAACCGCAGGGGCGATGCCACCAGAGTCAACCCGTGGTGCCTCATAGCCAGTTGTGGGCTGCTGAACACTACTCATCCCAGCTGTGTCAGCAGGGGCGCAATAATGACAAACAATTACGGGGAAACAATGACTGGGGTGGTTGGATTGAGCAGTGCAGGGCCTGACCTACCCTGTTGCACTTGAACCATTCGTTACCGATGCTGGCTTCATCTGAACCTTGTGCAAGGTGTATGCCACAAGGCCATAGATTGAGTGGGAGGTCTCCGACAATGTTGATTCACAGGGAACTCGTGACAAGTACAAAAACATCAGAAAATATGCTGTGGGTCAGGTGTGGGTGATAACAATACATTTACCCTGTTGATTGTGTCCTTCAAAACGGAATCGAGGTCTCTGTCTTTGTCGCAATTTCGCACTTTTTTCCTCTCCCCCTCTTCCTCTATCCTAGAATGGGGACAGTCATGTTCCGCAGGGTTGGCTACAGAAGTGCATGTCCTGGATGGAATTACATGTTGTGGACGGATCAAAATATAGCTGAGCTCAAGTTTTTAAACATGGACTTCTACAATCAAGAGTCAACGCTCAATGGCAAGTCTGATATACTCAGAGCAGCAATTGTCTATGAGCATGGTGGTGTTTACATTGATGCTGACTCGCAATGGGTGAACAGCAAGTGTCTTGATGACAGGCAAATTTCCGCGACAAACAAACCGAACGGAATCGAGGTCTCTGTCTCTGTCGCAAAATAACACTTCTTTCCTCTCCCCCTCTTCTTCTATCCTAGAATGGGGACAATCATGATGCTGGCCAGCGACACTGGATTCATTGCTGCAGTTGAACCTGCCAAAAACTGGGCTGCAAGTGGCGTCATCGGAGCTGTTAGACATCACCCAATGTCAAAATTTTATCAGCATGCCCAAGTTATCCTGTCTACAGGGGCCGTACAGGTGCCGCGTGGGAGAGGCTTGGGCCGTTGGGTGTCAGTGCAGCAATGAGTGTGGCAGATAACCATGCATCCAGCCACTACTGCACAGTCAATGCAGATTCACGGCCAGCTTTGACACCAACATACTTTGAAGAGAATGTTCCCGCTGCGCAGAGCTGGCTGATGACCAGTTTGCACAGCAAATATTTCTACCCGGTGTCCTGGCTTGACCACACCATGTCAAGTCAGATGACCAACCTGACTCATGTGTCTGCAATGGTGAAAGGAAAGTTCCCTGAGGCAGCCATGTATCAGTTAGGCTTCACCACGCATGGCTTCAAGCCAAGGTTGTGACACAGCAAAACTTGCTTGTATCAACACATCGTGTTTTGGCTTATGGTCATTCAGGCTGGCTTGCAATTTGGGCGACCTATTGGCTCATCGGAGATTTTACACAGGCTGCATCAAGTGTCAGAAAAGAGTTCAGCCAAGACTGAACCGGTGCTAAATCGGACTTTTCAGTGCGGACTGTTGATGAACGGCTGATCGGTCCGAAAGCAACGGTTTTCTCAAAGTCAACCCACTTGTATATAGTCTTGCAAACCCCGCAGGATCCGCCAAGTAACAAACCCCAGGGTCTGACCAGTCCTGAAGTTGTCAAGCCGTGACACAACACACCAGAACAAGTGACCTAGACAACATACCAGCACAAGCACTGGCCGAGTCTCTCGTTTCAACAACAAATCGCAACCCACCGTCACTGCCTGGTAAGCACACCCCAAAACAGCACATACAACACATGACATAATGGAACATGGGCGGTTGAGTGCAGCAACAGCAACATTAGTATGCTACTGCTTTGAAATCTCCCTAGCACAGTGACAGCCTGGCATTGGGGGGAGGAAACAATAAGCATTGCTGAGGCATTATTGGCACCAGGTTGTGGAAACATAATCGTTTGGGTGTCCTTAGACGCCGTTTCTACTGGGAGTTGCAACCGCGTTGCAACTCTTGAGACGTGGTTGCAACCTCAGTAGAAACATGACTCGGGGTCGCAACCCAGTTGCAACCAGGTCGCCAACTGGGCAGGTCGCGACTTGGGTCCAGAGCCCTGAGGTTTGTGAAGGAGTCGCAAGAGTGCTGAGGCACTCAAAGTCTTTTAAAAACTATATAATTAAACATTTCGGGCGCGACTTGGCCTGTAACACTCTGTAGAGCCAGCAAAGCGCTGCAACACTGTGACGCGACTGCCAGCAGAAACGTGACACCTGAGTCGCAACCGGGATTATTTGCGACCGTCCAGTTGCGACTGCGTTGCAACCAGACCCAGTAGAAACGTACCCTTAGACCCCCTGCCAACTGATTTGGCCAAACTCAAAACCACCGAGGAGCAGATGAAAACTGCTTTGTTCTGCCACATACGCTAGAATTGAGGCCTGAAACGCTTTAGCATGACTCAAATACATCCGAAGTATGCGTTTGCAAGCTGCTACGGGCTTGTGGGTGCCTCCTCGAGCGACAGCCTGGGCGATGGATGGACTGTTGACCATGCTCACAAACGGGCGGCTACAGCTGAAAGAACCACACAAACAACATTATATACAATAAGTTATTTTTTTGGGTGTGCCGCATGTGCTTGAGGGGCTTTGTCTTCAATCTGGGCAGCCTGTCATGCAGGTGCTGTCACTGCTGCTGCTGCTGTTCAAGCAAGCGCACCAGCACGACCTCAAAAGCAAGCAGCAGCCCCATGCAACAGCGTAAAGTGGTAGCACAAGCTTTGAACAACAGTAATATGCCTTGCTAAAGCCCTCCAGCCCGGCCCAACGACATCACTGCTGCTGTTCAGTCAGGGGTCAAAACGTGCTTGAGCTCATCGCTAGCGAGCAGAGCGGGCGAGCTGAGCATGTACCGCCTTTTCAAACCATGTAACATGTTTGATCGCGTGTTTGCAGGCAGCTACGTGCACGCTGGTGCATGAACAATGCAGCTTTGTTTAGGAGTCAAACTTTCAGGGCCTCAGTTGCAGGCCTCAGCGTGTGGGCGGTGCAACTGATGCAGCTGAGCCATGCTATCATACAAGAAGGCTTTGTTACCAGCTGCTGCCCCTCTGCAACCCCTTGTTTCGCAAGAATACCGAGATTAACTCCAACTGGAGTACCCCTCGGTAGAAGGTTAAGGGTGGCACCACTGGGTGCGACCACAGAGTGACCGATGTGTGCCGTGCTCAGGGCCATATGCAGGGTGTCTGAGTGGTGAAAGTCCGTCACAAGAAGCTTTTCATCGATGTTGCGTGCTTTGGACTGCTGGGTTGCTGTGTGAAGCTCTGTGGTGGCTTGCAACAGCACCCCAGCCCGCCCGAAAGCTGCAGCACCCATCATGAACGCTACACAAACTTGTAGGTGACGCCATCGCTAAGGTGTGGTCTAAAGGTAACGATTTTTTGAAGCTGGTACACCGTGTTCGTCTGTGTCAGGGATGGAGTTGCTCCCCCCCGGGGGGCATGGTTTCAGGAGCCAAAGTGCTCCTTGCTCACCCCCCTCCCAGCCCTGTTTTACTGCAGATCAGGCCAGATCGGGCCAGATTCCAGTTGCTACCCCCTCCCCCCCCCTGAGCTGCCCAAAACCGTGCTTTCGCTCCTCGCTCCCCCCCGGTCAGACGAACAGGGTGTATCAGCTTCAAAAAAACGCCACCCTAAGACATACAAAGCGTCCTACAAAACATTCTGGAGATTGCGAGTGCAGATCACGATGGCGGATGTTGTGACCGTTTGCATGATGTGACCGTTGACGTGCATGCAAAGGGGCTGACCTCCAGTCGTTACGGCTCACGCACATCACAAAAGAAACATCATGGCGTTTGCATGATGTGGAGCATCAATCTTACGGCACTGCTGATGACTAACCTACAAGGTTGATGTACAGAACGAGCAGCAGTGCTAAAGCATCCTCAAACTGCCCACTAACGATTGAAGTAGTACCCATTGCCATCTCACTTTACGGTTCAGCACAGCCTGCAAGCACTGTGGGCAGGAAATAGACTGCATGCAGCTTTGACTGCTGGAAGGCAAAAGCACTGTGTTGTGTACACAACACTGCTCATGTAAGGGGTTCTTGCAAAACAGTACACGTGCAGCACCACAAGGAGACTCTTGGTGACTTTGGCATGGCAGGAAGCAGGTGCTGTTGATTGCAGGCAGGGTCTGGAAGGGCGGTGCGTTGAAAATGAGGGAGCATGGGGGCAGTAGAGATAAACCTGGGGCAGCACTGGGGCAAAGATGGCCAAGAGGCAGCATGGGAAAGAGTTGGAATGGCGTGGGGGACTTTGAGACAAGTATGGGGAACTGAAGATATCGGCACACAATTTGCTGAGAGTGCTGTTGATGGCATTACATGGGACAGAAGATTCTAAGGGTGCTGTGCAATTTCATGGAGAGGCAAGCAGGGGCGCTGAACAAACATTTATGTTGGTAAAGACTGTAGAGGCAGCACAGATTGCCCTGTTAGCGGCCAGCTGGCCTGCATTGCAGGAGCTGTTGCTGGTGCGTGCAACTTCTCAGGTATAATGAGCAGCACCCCTGGGGCGACAGTGAAAGCGCTGAGAGTGTGGATGATTTTGCATGTTGGACTGATATCACATGACTGAATGGGGCCTTGGGCACATCATCACTGTGGCAGCAGGGTCAGAAGGTGTACATGGGATGGAGAGCGGTTGTAAGCTTTGAATGACTTGGTGTTGATACAAAACACCCTCAGGGCCTGTGACTTGGTGGTTCCAGGTGCATTGAATGGCCAGCATTGTCAGGCAAAACTGCTGTAGCTGTGGCTGATGTTAGTAGAGACGTCACCAACAGATCTGAATAGTTGAGACAAGTACAACTCTGCTAGCAATGTATTTCAAGTTGTCGCCCCCTTGGTTGTCGCCCCCCTTAAGGGGGAAGGATGGTATTACACTTTCCCAGCCACCAGGGGCTTGCTGTGGCCGGAACTTAATTTGGGTATGTATGAGAACATATTGAAGCCACCCACATGGTTTTTAGCCCGACAGTCATGGCACCATTCTTCAGTGGTGCCAGCTGCTGCTGTCGTGATGGCTGTTGTGCTGCACACTTCCCATCACTCAAAAGCCTCTGCACGCAGAAAAACACACGCTGATTTAATGTTCAGAAACACTCTCTGACAGTATTTTGACCCGTCGACGCTTGCACTGGTCTCAAGCGGAAGTTAGCAGTACTGCTGTCATGATCAGTCCGAGGTGACAACAAACGATTACGGATGGACCAGCTAGCTGTCAATAAATACTAATGGGTATTGAAAACAACCCCCAAAAGCGTGCCGTGTGATCCCAGATGTTGAATTCTTCTACCGGATGACGAGAGCCTGGATCTGCATTGTCTCCCGTGAGACAAATTCAACATCGAGAATTGGACGACGATTTGTCAATTGATAGTTTTTGGTGCCCAAAAAACGTCTGTAATGTCAAAACCCACTGTTGTAATCGTTTCACAGCCCAACCCAGCCAGCAGCAGCACGGCACAGCAGGGTTCAGCAGGCCCTGATGCTGCCTCAACCCCAGCACCATTGGCCTGTGCAGGTGCAGGTGCACCAACCCAGGCATGATACATCATTTTTGATGCAAAAGTGCTCGACCTGCAGCCCCCAACCCTGTTTGCTGAAACCCCAATCAATACAATCCTTCCCCCTGAAGGTGACACATATGTAATTATCAGGGGGTGCCAAAGGATGCATTTTAGGCACTTTTGAGGGCCCCCCATGGCATGGCTGTATTGCCCCACCCTAGGAGGGCCAGGTCAGGGTGCACGGCTAAACCTTTTGGGCCTCCGCGCTTCGCGTAACTGTCCACGCGCAACTCTCTAAACTCCGCTAAACGGCGCTATACTGTCTATACACCTTGTAAACCCCTCATAAAAATCAGAGTGTTGCTTTGTTGCACCACTGCCTCCTGAGCTCTTTGCACAGCAGTCACTGTGTGCACATACCTGAGAAAATCAACAGTGGAGGACACAGACAGCAGCAGACAGACACCCCACCAAGCCTAAAACACCCCAACACGTGCTAGCCAGTAGTTTCAAACGTTTGAAGGCTTTGATGTTGTGCCAATGCACAAACTGTGCACCAAAGCACACGCTTCTGCTGATGGCTGACGTTGCTGATCATTCTCGAAGGAGTAACGCGAAGCGTTCTCCGGAGAGCCTGCCCCCCCTGCTAAACCCGTCGTCAGGCCATAAGGAATAACGTTACATCGAAAACGTGAGCCTTGGCCTTTGTAATGCATCATGCAAAGTCCGGTTGCCGACCTCGTAATGCCGGACGGGGTCAGGTAGGCCTGGGAATCATCCATCACGACGGAAAAGCCCGGTCAACCAAAACGCGCGATGTGTCGGGGCCCTGTAGCATGCAACAAAAGTATCTGATGCATCAACATAACTTTAAGAGTGCTGCACAAGCTCATGCACGACGTTGACCAAAGCAGTGACACTGCCACGTGGCAATGTTGACACGTGCACGTGTCAAGCATGCGAAGCTTGACACTGCTGCTGAAAGCTTCTTGTGGAATCAATCAACCCAACAGGAAAACGTGCACGACCTGCCCTGTCACATCATGGCACAATGCCCCTCCCCATGTAGAAGGGCAGCCTCCCAAAACCCGTCAAACTGGCAAGGCAGCCTTGGTTGCAGTGTTGAACAGGACACCATTGGCCAACAAAAATAGTCCCCCTGGGATTCCCCTGCTACCCCCTGGGCTGTGCAGTACTGCTAAGCAGTTCGAAAGCACGGCTGCACTGGGTCGCCTAGCTTGATTGGTGAAAGCAGGGGGAAGGGGGGTGCGCGAAGCGCACCCCACTGGGGTCCCCCTGCTACCCCCTGGGCTGCGCGGTACTGCTAAGCAGTGTGACAGCACGGCTGCACTGGGGCACCTAGGTTGAGTGGTGAAAGCAGGGGGAAGGGGGGTGCGTGAAGCGCACCCCACTGGGGTCCCCCTGCCCACTTCTTGTTGGCAGCCAACTGCACAGTGCACTTCTGCAGGTGGTGGCAGCAACCAACCACAACACCCTCCCTTCGAGACACACGTGCGTGCTACGCACCCTGATTTGCACAGATGGACACTGCCAGCGACCATAGAGTGCAGATCTGCCTGTATGTAGCTCATTATAACAACCACACTGATGTATACGTCAATAACAATGGCATTGCAAGGCGTAGCAGGCTCCTTTCAGTGTGACTGGGTTACGTCATGCATGGGTTTACGTGATGTCTGTGAGTTTAGCGTTTGGCCGCGCTTGCCAGGGCCCTTCGCGCAACCTGTCGCTAAACTCCGCGCAATACAAACTCGCGCAATCAGTTTAGTTTAGCGGTGCACCCTGGGCCAGGTTGGAGAGCGCCAGGTCCTGAGCCTTAAGTAACATATAACAGTGTTGTTGACAAGTTTGGACCAACATGGGCATAAATCTTGAGATGTACCAGTACAGTGGGGCCTGAAATTGATATGGGGTGACGTCAACAGCTGACTGATCCAACCCTGAAAGTCGGGTGGCAATCTAACATTTTTTTGGGTATGTTTGGGCACTTTATGTGCAAAATAACAGCCAAACAAAAGATAATGTTTGACCTCATCCCTAGGCATAGGAAAATGTTGGATGTCCTTGCCGCTGCAGCAGCAGCTAGTACATGTCACCAGGTGAGCGTGTGCAAATTTTCAGGGGGGGGGTCATACGGCTCAATTTAGAGCAAAAAATCGTCAAAGTTGTGCTGTCTGGGCCTGCCGGCTGCCGAAGCAGCAGACACCCAGGTTGTACTGCAACTGCCAGCCTGACATCGCGTTATGCCCTTCTGCAAGGCAACATTTAAAAACTACATGCTATGTGTGCCTCTAGAGCTGCATGCTAGTCCCTGGGGGTGGCTTGAACCGCTCTGTGGGCTGCAGCAAGCAGGGATCCCCAGACCACCCACTTAGCAAGGCAAGCACGCATGCGCCCTGCGGTGCTGCATATTGCAAGTATGTTAGTAGAGATGTTATTCTACGTGCTGCAGCGCGACGTTGGGGGTCGCTAGACTCTGCTGGGCTTGTTCGAACACTGTGCCCGCCACAGGGGCTGTAAATGTTGGGAAAACGTTATCTATAGCTACCTTTTTACTTTCGATGTATTCCCAGCCAAGCGAATGCTACGTATGCTGTGGACGCAGTATCAAAACAGATGGCTTGTACTGTTGTGATGCTGTCAACTCCCCGTAAGGGTGTGCGTGCGATTCCAGGTTTCCAAACGTATACAAATAATATGAAGGCTTGATACTGGCGTGCAGAGGGGCATACATGGTCTCAATCTCTCAGCTGGACAGCAGCTGATGGCTGGTGCCCCCTGTGTAGCACACTCAGGCGATGCTGGGCCCACAGCGCACAGCAGGAGTTACCTACATATGTCTAGTATTCGTCCCAATGGTGCAGTAGTGGAGCCCTGCTGTATACGCGGCTGGGGAGCCACTTTTGGGACCCCTTGCAATTACGTATGTGTCACCTTAAGGCACTGTAGTACAGTGCCCCCACCTCCCCGGTGCACCCACCTGCCTGTGGTGCCATGAAGATTAAAATTACACTCCACTGTACATGCTAAGTAAACACTAAGCAGGTACACACACCCCCCCCCCCCCCCCCGCCCCCCCCAATAAACTGTCATCCTGGTTGCCACCCTCAATTCACCCGTGACGCAGCAAAGTAGATCACTCCACGGTACATGCTGAGCAGAATGTTATCACCCCCCCCTACCTGTGGTGCTGCAGAATAGAACTTCACTCCACTGTACATGCTGAGCATGCTGCATGATCCCCCCCCCCCCCCCCCCGGGGTGGGGGTCGACGCCCCCCCCCCAAGCCTCCTTCCCACGTTTGTAGTTCAAAAGGCATTCTGGACAAGTTTGGAGTTGACTACGCTTTCTCGACAAGTTTGGTTTCCAGTTGAAAAGGCGTTCTGCACAAGTTTGCAGTAGGGTACTCAGGCAAGACTGTACACAACTCTCACACATCACTTCTGACCAAGGTTGTAGTTGAAAAGGAGCAGGAGCCCTAAGGGTCCGCCTTTTCAACGAAAACCTTGTCTCAAAGTCAACCCACTTGTATATAGTCTTGCAGACCCCGCAGGATCCGCCAAGTAACAAACCCCAGGGTCTGACCAGTCCTGAAGTTGTCAAGCCGTGACACAACACACCAAAACAAGTGACCTAGACAACATACCAGCACAAGCACTGGCCGAGTCTCTCGTTTCAACAACAAATCGCAACCCACCGTCACCCTACCGACAGATTGGTTAGTTTACCAGGCTGCCCAGCCAAGGGCGCTCCTGGAAACCAGGTTATCTATTTTCCAGGCAGGCAGCGCCGCTACCAGGTTTTTGAGGGCTGGAATACGGTCAAAACCCGGCTTTAGGCCGGGTTTTCACGACGGCCCCGGGTGGTATGCAGCCGTGGGTCCGGTTTCCGGCTGGAAATCACCCTGGTCACGGGGCGATTTCCGGGGTGGAAACCAGGTCGCGAGCCCAGTTTCCGTCCTGAACTCTATGTACTGGTATGTCCTGTAAATTACACTGTTACAAAGGCGATACCCGCCTGGTGACTTTTTAACTGTGCTCAACCCTGCCGGCGATCATCCCTGATGGCCTGCTGTGTTGCCCGTGCTGCCGTCAGCTGCCGACGCACTGCATGCAGGCCAGACCGAGTCAACGCCAACAATCCCTCATGTAGAGCCTGGTCCCCAGCCTGTGCAGGCTGCACCCAGCTTGTATACACACCGCTGCCACTGTCCCTAAGCTGCGCTTCTTGCTGCTCATAATACATCACCAGGCTGTCAGCATCACCCTTGATCTTGATCTTGTGCTCTTGTGCTCGCAGCAGGCCATTGTATGCCGCCCAGAACTTCAGCTTGTCCTTGAACAGCCGCACACCTGCAACAGTACAGCACCAAAGTACTACTCAACGGTTGACGAGCGCATGGCCAAGGTCTGCAATCAGCTTCATCGATACCTGCATCATCCCAGCATGCGTACCTTAGCCAAGGGGTTCTGACCAGGGTTGTTCACCCCCGCGGGGTACCCCGTGAAATGAAGCTCTTCACGCAGCTGCCCCTTGCAACGTGGCTGAGCCCGTCGGGGGCACCCCGCCAAAAAAAGCTACCGATCGTTGTTGTCGTTTTGCACCATTTCAATTCAATCAATAGACATGGACATAGAATTGTTGTGGAATGTTGTGTTACATGTGATATAAGCGATCCAAGGGCGAGCTGTGCGTTGTTCCCACTACTACCACTGCTATTCAACATGCTGTTCTGCTTCTGGCCTTCATTCTTCGTGTTGGATGTACCTGTGATGGAGAAAACATACATTGTTGTGATTGCAATCGAACCCTTCCCTCACCCCAACCTGCCCCTTACACCTCTTACCCCCGAGAAGTCACAAGAGCACATCCCTGCAAAACATGTGTGGCGATGCTGCCTCAATGAAGAAGGGGTGGGTTGGGTGGGTAGCGCAAGGCTTGTCAGCGCACAATTTTGCCCGAGAAGAACGCAACAAAGTCGCATGGCCAGCTGCCTGCTACACATGGGCAGCTGGCACAGGGTGTCACACTGGTCAACACTGTGACCAATTCCATGTAGGAGGCACATGTGCAAAACGACAACGTCACTTTACCTACAGCCTGTCGGCTTAGGGTGATGTTCTTGTCGTTTTGCACCATTTCAATTCAATCAATAGACATGGACATAGAATTGTTGTGGAATGTTGTGTTACATGTGATATTATCCCAAGAGCACAGAACGTGCCAGAAATATGCAACTGCCCTGTGGCGACTAAGAGACGAAGAGGGTGCATAACAATCATGATGACCCCGTTGCTCATCAAATGCCATGTTCACTGTTGCACAGACTGTGACTGTGGGCTTGCCGCCACAGGGCAAAGGCATAGTATGTGCAAAATCAAAGGAGGGCAGCTCTAGTAGACCACTTCTGTCACAATCAGGCCCTCGAGGGCTGCTGCTGCTGCCACACAGAGTAGCCAGCACAGATACAGGTACTGAGGACTGGGGCTCTGCCGACACCACGTTGTAGGCAAGCCGGGTCAGCACCATCACGTTGCCCTCCAGACATGGCGCAGATCTCAGTTCGTCCAGCAGGGACAGGGCCTTCATGAAGTGGCCAACACTCTGCACCTTTGCAGCATCTACAGCAGACAGCAACGCAGCATCACCGCAGATGTCGCAGGCATACAACATGTATTTCGCAAAGGTCTTTTGGGCTGTCAATGCACGACATTGCAGCCCATCAACGCTGTTTGGCTGCGTTGTGCAGGCACGCAGCAAGGCAGCACACGCGGCGCAGCTTCTGTTGCTCAAGGTAGCTGCAACAATCGCGCTGTGTTTTGCATGTTTTGAAATGGATGATCAACAGGATCCTCAACAGACTTCCCTTGGCAACAGTAAATCGATCAGGCATCGGCGCAGAGACAGGTGGAGGGCTGTGACGAAGGCATCTCCCTGTATATTCAACATCTTTGGGCAGCAAAACAGAGCACTATGCCCTTTCTGCTATCCAGTGCAGCAGTACCACCCAACTGGCAATGACTGTTTCAACCAATCATTGAATGCAGCGGCCCCTGACTGCTGTTGTGCCTGCCAGCCAAAGCCAGCTTACTGTGCAAGTGCCACCCTGTCTGTGCTGTGTCAAGCGGCACCAGCCACAGCACAGATTGACCCCTTGCCACATCCTGCAAACATGCATGCAACTGCTGTGGGCTGTCCCGACCGATGCAGTGGCCCCTGCCTGCTGCTATGCCTGCCTGCCACAGCCAACAGCTCTTCCTATGCAAGTGCCACCTCTGTCTGTGCTGTGTCAATTGACACCAGCCACAGCACAGATTGACCCCCTGCCACACTTTGCAAACATGCATGCAACTGCCGTGAGCCGTCGCTAGCAACTAGTGGACCCCTAACTGCTGCTGTGACCGCCAGCCACAGCCAACAGCTCAGCTGACCATGCAAGTGTCACTTCTGTTGTTGCCTTCCGGCAGAGGACGAAGAAGGACCGCGGGTGTGGTCACGGAAGGTGGGTGCACGGGCTCCCGCAGGGCACCGGCAGTATCGTAGTAACAGTAGGGGCTAGCTGTTGTCACCTATGTTGTGATTTACTGCTGTCCAAGCTAGTTCCAGTCACATCCTGCTACGAGACATGAACATGAACATGAGTGCTGGTCACATCTAAGTGCACCTTGTTCATGGTGACTGGTTATTCGGCACAGCTGCATACGGTTTGCACACATTATGTTGTGCGTGCATGAGTTAGTATTTACTCGAGCATTCACAGCGTACACAGGCCTGAGTTGCGTTGCGCGCACAGCCTGTTGTATTGGCCACAGTGCGGACTGCACTGTTTGGGCTGTTTGCAGTGTCATTATACAAGAGTACATTTGTACTATTGTGTCGTGCGCATCTTTACTGCAACCTGTTGCATAGTCATGCGCTAGAGCATCGGTAATGACATGCTTTGACTGCCGTACGTTTATTTGCGCCCTTGCAACATTGGGCATACTAAAGCGTCCTGTTTGCTTCTGACGATGGACAGACCGAAAGGCAGGATGCTAGGATAAGGAGGGTTGTCGGTGTCCTGTAACAAGTCACATACCCCATTGAGTCTGTTCATTTGTGAGCTTTGACGCTCAGAGACCCCGCTTACTGTGCTAGTGATTCAGCAGTGTTTCACTCAGCTTACAGCTGTTTCAGTCAGCTTCAGCAGAGCCTGAATCTCATCAGGTTATGAGCCCATCACGCTTCCACTGCGCTACTCCGCTTGCTGCAGCGTCAACAGAGTAGTGGTCAAGCAGGACCGGCTACAATACGCGTTTCTACTGACGAAACGCTGGATTTACGTTACAGGCGCAGCTCACGCTGCCCAGAAGCCAGGTCAGGAGAAGACCGGCTACACAAGAAACGACAAGTCATCCAGGCAAGGATCGACAAGTGTAACGACAAGAAACGTCGTACAGGCGAAGCAAGCAAGCTTCCAGCTACCCCGAAGAGGTACAGCTACCACAAGCAGCAGTGCATGGCCTTGGCAGGCTACTGCAAGGCAGGCTGCAGGAAACGACTACTTTGAGCCAGGTACACCACGTCAGTAAAGGAGCAGTACTGGGGACGCCCAGCTGCAGCTACTACAACTGACAAGTACAAGCGCAAGTACACGCCCAAAGGGAAGACAAGTGGTACAAGTGGTGCAACAGTACACCCTCAAAAAGAAGAAGCCCAAGCACATCCCTGTGCAAGCCCAAGACTGACAAGGAGCAAGCAGCTCAAGACATCCGACAAGACTGACAAGCACACCTTCTACGAGCTACAAGAAGACTAGGCAACACAAGCCTACCGAGTGCAAGCCACCTGCAACTGCAAGTGAAGAAAGTACATCAAGAGCTTCAAGCTGTCAAGTTGACAAGCAACCACCAAGAAGACAAGGACTACCATCCCGAAGCACCAAGCACAAGTGATCTACACCAGGCCAGACTACGGTGCAAGAACAAGCCCCTGACGACAGTACAAGCGCAAGAGTACCTACCACAAGATGCTCTATTGGAACGACGTGGAGCAACGGCTTCAATTGACCAAGCCCAAGATGAAGCCCGAGTAAGGAAGTGACTTCAAGGCCTGACAACAGCACCAAGGCACCAGCAATCAACAAGGTCTACGCCACGGCCTGAATTCTTCAAGAGCAAGGCACTACTACCCTGACCTCCAAGCACAAGCTGGCAGAACAAGTGCGAGGTACTACCGACTGCCAGACCGTTGTGTGATCGAGGGCACTACGACAAGGGTGTCTTCCTACTGTTCAAGGGCTACCGTCCGTTCAAGACCAAGCGACTACACCACAGTCATCTACAACAAGGGCGACTACAATGAGGAGCAGTGCACCTGCCACTACTGTCACAAGAAGGGCCAAGTCAAGAGCGACTTCAAGAGACTGAAGGCTGACAACGCCAAGTACAAGCCCTCTTCCAATGTGGCAACAACGATATTACTGTTGTGGCCCAGTCTACACCTAGGGACAAAAGTTTGTGCTCAATGTGATTGACACAATGGCACTCACAAGCTAGAAGATCAGCTTTGTCATCAGTACCCACCACCACACAGCTGAAGAGGTGCACTACCAGGGCAGTTGCATGACAGGCTCTGCCAATCACTGCAACCATCACTGCATGCAAGTGCAACCCTGGGGGTGACCCCCTCAAAAAGTGCCTGAAATTGCAAGGTGATTTTGACCCCCACACCCTTCAGTCCAGGCTGCAGCCACAGGAATGGATGCTGCAGATAGCCCCACCAGCTGCATGTATGCCTCACCCCCAGCACATCCCCCTGTCCCCCAAAGCCATGTGCAGCTTCAGCACAGAGAAGGCCAACCTGGCAGCCGGCACCCCTGAAAACAAGTGGCAATTTCACCTCTGGAACACACACACAACAGGCCACAGGCTGGTGGAAGCTGAGCAGGCACCCCAAGGCTCCCACCACCCCATCAATAAGGAAGGTGTAGGCAGAGGAGCTAGGTGCTTGGTGCTGGTGCGGCGTGCGGCTAAGGCTAAGGCTAGGCGCGCGCGTGGCATCAACCGGGTGGGGGAGGGTAGTCTCGATCGCCGGCTGCACGCACCACAAAACACCGCGCTGACCACCTTGGCCAACGCACAGCAGTAGTGCAATGGGAAAGCTGAGAAACGTTCAAATACCGAACATCAGCGGAAACTGCTGCTGTCTTGGGGTGACAGGGAATTTGCGTCGGTTGTAAAAACTTTTGTCCCTAAGTGTGCGCCACACCCAGCCCCCCGGCACCCCCAACCCCTGCCGCCGCCCATCGCTGCCACCAACCCCTGTGGGTAAGCTGTTGGTGCCAATCAGTAGCAGGTGTAGTGGTCTTATTTATGAATGTAGAACTGCCTGTCTTTGTTGCTGTTGCAGCTGGCAGCTTTGTACCTCAACTTGGCTGACCCCCCACAGTGCACCCCTAAAACCTGCATTTTGCTTGTAGTATCTCACAGAGCAGCAGCAGCACAGCTACAAAGAGTGATTGGAAGCAGCACAGTGGGGAGCATCAGAAGCACACATGTGACAGCCTCAAGGGTTGTTGGTGGCTTTACCACTGGCAGAAGAAATCAGTCACCCCGTGCGCCCATGTCACGCACCAAGTTGGTCAAAAAGTGGCCAAAATCGAACATGCTTGCAATCAAACCAGCCACTCACAGGGGAAAGCCAGCACACCCATCACACCATGAGGGACAACAGCAGGCATATAGGAACAGCAGGGTGCTGCCCCACCTCAGATGCATGCACACCTTGCAGGGACCAATGAGGAAAATCCACCAGTGGCGCACACCTAGGAACAAAAGTTTGTGCTCAATGTGATTGACACAATGGCACTCACAAGCTAGAAGATCAGCTTTGTCATCAGTACCCACCACCACACAGCTGAAGAGGTGCACTACCAGGGCAGTTGCATGACAGGCTCTGCCAATCACTGCAACCATCACTGCATGCAAGTGCAACCCTGGGGGTGACCCCCTCAAAAAGTGCCTGAAATTGCAAGGTGATTTTGACCCCCACACCCTTCAGTCCAGGCTGCAGCCACAGGAATGGATGCTGCAGATAGCCCCACCAGCTGCATGTATGCCTCACCCCCAGCACATCCCCCTGTCCCCCAAAGCCATGTGCAGCTTCAGCACAGAGAAGGCCAACCTGGCAGCCGGCACCCCTGAAAACAAGTGGCAATTTCACCTCTGGAACACACACACAACAGGCCACAGGCTGGTGGAAGCTGAGCAGGCACCCCAAGGCTCCCACCACCCCATCAATAAGGAAGGTGTAGGCAGAGGAGCTAGGTGCTTGGTGCTGGTGCGGCGTGCGGCTAAGGCTAAGGCTAGGCGCGCGCGTGGCATCAACCGGGTGGGGGAGGGTAGTCTCGATCGCCGGCTGCACGCACCACAAAACACCGCGCTGACCACCTTGGCCAACGCACAGCAGTAGTGCAATGGGAAAGCTGAGAAACGTTCAAATACCGAACATCAGCGGAAACTGCTGCTGTCTTGGGGTGACAGGGAATTTGCGTCGGTTGTAAAAACTTTTGTCCCTAAGTGTGCGCCACACCCAGCCCCCCGGCACCCCCAACCCCTGCCGCCGCCCATCGCTGCCACCAACCCCTGTGGGTAAGCTGTTGGTGCCAATCAGTAGCAGGTGTAGTGGTCTTATTTATGAATGTAGAACTGCCTGTCTTTGTTGCTGTTGCAGCTGGCAGCTTTGTACCTCAACTTGGCTGACCCCCCACAGTGCACCCCTAAAACCTGCATTTTGCTTGTAGTATCTCACAGAGCAGCAGCAGCACAGCTACAAAGAGTGATTGGAAGCAGCACAGTGGGGAGCATCAGAAGCACACATGTGACAGCCTCAAGGGTTGTTGGTGGCTTTACCACTGGCAGAAGAAATCAGTCACCCCGTGCGCCCATGTCACGCACCAAGTTGGTCAAAAAGTGGCCAAAATCGAACATGCTTGCAATCAAACCAGCCACTCACAGGGGAAAGCCAGCACACCCATCACACCATGAGGGACAACAGCAGGCATATAGGAACAGCAGGGTGCTGCCCCACCTCAGATGCATGCACACCTTGCAGGGACCAATGAGGAAAATCCACCAGTGGCGCACACCTAGGAACAAAAGTTTGTGCTCAATGTGATTGACACAATGGCACTCACAAGCTAGAAGATCAGCTTTGTCATCAGTACCCACCACCACACAGCTGAAGAGGTGCACTACCAGGGCAGTTGCATGACAGGCTCTGCCAATCACTGCAACCATCACTGCATGCAAGTGCAACCCTGGGGGTGACCCCCTCAAAAAGTGCCTGAAATTGCAAGGTGATTTTGACCCCCACACCCTTCAGTCCAGGCTGCAGCCACAGGAATGGATGCTGCAGATAGCCCCACCAGCTGCATGTATGCCTCACCCCCAGCACATCCCCCTGTCCCCCAAAGCCATGTGCAGCTTCAGCACAGAGAAGGCCAACCTGGCAGCCGGCACCCCTGAAAACAAGTGGCAATTTCACCTCTGGAACACACACACAACAGGCCACAGGCTGGTGGAAGCTGAGCAGGCACCCCAAGGCTCCCACCACCCCATCAATAAGGAAGGTGTAGGCAGAGGAGCTAGGTGCTTGGTGCTGGTGCGGCGTGCGGCTAAGGCTAAGGCTAGGCGCGCGCGTGGCATCAACCGGGTGGGGGAGGGTAGTCTCGATCGCCGGCTGCACGCACCACAAAACACCGCGCTGACCACCTTGGCCAACGCACAGCAGTAGTGCAATGGGAAAGCTGAGAAACGTTCAAATACCGAACATCAGCGGAAACTGCTGCTGTCTTGGGGTGACAGGGAATTTGCGTCGGTTGTAAAAACTTTTGTCCCTAAGTGTGCGCCACACCCAGCCCCCCGGCACCCCCAACCCCTGCCGCCGCCCATCGCTGCCACCAACCCCTGTGGGTAAGCTGTTGGTGCCAATCAGTAGCAGGTGTAGTGGTCTTATTTATGAATGTAGAACTGCCTGTCTTTGTTGCTGTTGCAGCTGGCAGCTTTGTACCTCAACTTGGCTGACCCCCCACAGTGCACCCCTAAAACCTGCATTTTGCTTGTAGTATCTCACAGAGCAGCAGCAGCACAGCTACAAAGAGTGATTGGAAGCAGCACAGTGGGGAGCATCAGAAGCACACATGTGACAGCCTCAAGGGTTGTTGGTGGCTTTACCACTGGCAGAAGAAATCAGTCACCCCGTGCGCCCATGTCACGCACCAAGTTGGTCAAAAAGTGGCCAAAATCGAACATGCTTGCAATCAAACCAGCCACTCACAGGGGAAAGCCAGCACACCCATCACACCATGAGGGACAACAGCAGGCATATAGGAACAGCAGGGTGCTGCCCCACCTCAGATGCATGCACACCTTGCAGGGACCAATGAGGAAAATCCACCAGTGGCGCACACCTAGGAACAAAAGTTTGTGCTCAATGTGATTGACACAATGGCACTCACAAGCTAGAAGATCAGCTTTGTCATCAGTACCCACCACCACACAGCTGAAGAGGTGCACTACCAGGGCAGTTGCATGACAGGCTCTGCCAATCACTGCAACCATCACTGCATGCAAGTGCAACCCTGGGGGTGACCCCCTCAAAAAGTGCCTGAAATTGCAAGGTGATTTTGACCCCCACACCCTTCAGTCCAGGCTGCAGCCACAGGAATGGATGCTGCAGATAGCCCCACCAGCTGCATGTATGCCTCACCCCCAGCACATCCCCCTGTCCCCCAAAGCCATGTGCAGCTTCAGCACAGAGAAGGCCAACCTGGCAGCCGGCACCCCTGAAAACAAGTGGCAATTTCACCTCTGGAACACACACACAACAGGCCACAGGCTGGTGGAAGCTGAGCAGGCACCCCAAGGCTCCCACCACCCCATCAATAAGGAAGGTGTAGGCAGAGGAGCTAGGTGCTTGGTGCTGGTGCGGCGTGCGGCTAAGGCTAAGGCTAGGCGCGCGCGTGGCATCAACCGGGTGGGGGAGGGTAGTCTCGATCGCCGGCTGCACGCACCACAAAACACCGCGCTGACCACCTTGGCCAACGCACAGCAGTAGTGCAATGGGAAAGCTGAGAAACGTTCAAATACCGAACATCAGCGGAAACTGCTGCTGTCTTGGGGTGACAGGGAATTTGCGTCGGTTGTAAAAACTTTTGTCCCTAAGTGTGCGCCACACCCAGCCCCCCGGCACCCCCAACCCCTGCCGCCGCCCATCGCTGCCACCAACCCCTGTGGGTAAGCTGTTGGTGCCAATCAGTAGCAGGTGTAGTGGTCTTATTTATGAATGTAGAACTGCCTGTCTTTGTTGCTGTTGCAGCTGGCAGCTTTGTACCTCAACTTGGCTGACCCCCCACAGTGCACCCCTAAAACCTGCATTTTGCTTGTAGTATCTCACAGAGCAGCAGCAGCACAGCTACAAAGAGTGATTGGAAGCAGCACAGTGGGGAGCATCAGAAGCACACATGTGACAGCCTCAAGGGTTGTTGGTGGCTTTACCACTGGCAGAAGAAATCAGTCACCCCGTGCGCCCATGTCACGCACCAAGTTGGTCAAAAAGTGGCCAAAATCGAACATGCTTGCAATCAAACCAGCCACTCACAGGGGAAAGCCAGCACACCCATCACACCATGAGGGACAACAGCAGGCATATAGGAACAGCAGGGTGCTGCCCCACCTCAGATGCATGCACACCTTGCAGGGACCAATGAGGAAAATCCACCAGTGGCGCACACCTAGGAACAAAAGTTTGTGCTCAATGTGATTGACACAATGGCACTCACAAGCTAGAAGATCAGCTTTGTCATCAGTACCCACCACCACACAGCTGAAGAGGTGCACTACCAGGGCAGTTGCATGACAGGCTCTGCCAATCACTGCAACCATCACTGCATGCAAGTGCAACCCTGGGGGTGACCCCCTCAAAAAGTGCCTGAAATTGCAAGGTGATTTTGACCCCCACACCCTTCAGTCCAGGCTGCAGCCACAGGAATGGATGCTGCAGATAGCCCCACCAGCTGCATGTATGCCTCACCCCCAGCACATCCCCCTGTCCCCCAAAGCCATGTGCAGCTTCAGCACAGAGAAGGCCAACCTGGCAGCCGGCACCCCTGAAAACAAGTGGCAATTTCACCTCTGGAACACACACACAACAGGCCACAGGCTGGTGGAAGCTGAGCAGGCACCCCAAGGCTCCCACCACCCCATCAATAAGGAAGGTGTAGGCAGAGGAGCTAGGTGCTTGGTGCTGGTGCGGCGTGCGGCTAAGGCTAAGGCTAGGCGCGCGCGTGGCATCAACCGGGTGGGGGAGGGTAGTCTCGATCGCCGGCTGCACGCACCACAAAACACCGCGCTGACCACCTTGGCCAACGCACAGCAGTAGTGCAATGGGAAAGCTGAGAAACGTTCAAATACCGAACATCAGCGGAAACTGCTGCTGTCTTGGGGTGACAGGGAATTTGCGTCGGTTGTAAAAACTTTTGTCCCTAAGTGTGCGCCACACCCAGCCCCCCGGCACCCCCAACCCCTGCCGCCGCCCATCGCTGCCACCAACCCCTGTGGGTAAGCTGTTGGTGCCAATCAGTAGCAGGTGTAGTGGTCTTATTTATGAATGTAGAACTGCCTGTCTTTGTTGCTGTTGCAGCTGGCAGCTTTGTACCTCAACTTGGCTGACCCCCCACAGTGCACCCCTAAAACCTGCATTTTGCTTGTAGTATCTCACAGAGCAGCAGCAGCACAGCTACAAAGAGTGATTGGAAGCAGCACAGTGGGGAGCATCAGAAGCACACATGTGACAGCCTCAAGGGTTGTTGGTGGCTTTACCACTGGCAGAAGAAATCAGTCACCCCGTGCGCCCATGTCACGCACCAAGTTGGTCAAAAAGTGGCCAAAATCGAACATGCTTGCAATCAAACCAGCCACTCACAGGGAAAGCCAGCACACCCATCACACCATGAGGGACAACAGCAGGCATATAGGAACAGCAGGGTGCTGCCCCACCTCAGATGCATGCACACCTTGCAGGGACCAATGAGGAAAATCCACCAGTGGCGCACACCTAGGAACAAAAGTTTGTGCTCAATGTGATTGACACAATGGCACTCACAAGCTAGAAGATCAGCTTTGTCATCAGTACCCACCACCACACAGCTGAAGAGGTGCACTACCAGGGCAGTTGCATGACAGGCTCTGCCAATCACTGCAACCATCACTGCATGCAAGTGCAACCCTGGGGGTGACCCCCTCAAAAAGTGCCTGAAATTGCAAGGTGATTTTGACCCCCACACCCTTCAGTCCAGGCTGCAGCCACAGGAATGGATGCTGCAGATAGCCCCACCAGCTGCATGTATGCCTCACCCCCAGCACATCCCCCTGTCCCCCAAAGCCATGTGCAGCTTCAGCACAGAGAAGGCCAACCTGGCAGCCGGCACCCCTGAAAACAAGTGGCAATTTCACCTCTGGAACACACACACAACAGGCCACAGGCTGGTGGAAGCTGAGCAGGCACCCCAAGGCTCCCACCACCCCATCAATAAGGAAGGTGTAGGCAGAGGAGCTAGGTGCTTGGTGCTGGTGCGGCGTGCGGCTAAGGCTAAGGCTAGGCGCGCGCGTGGCATCAACCGGGTGGGGGAGGGTAGTCTCGATCGCCGGCTGCACGCACCACAAAACACCGCGCTGACCACCTTGGCCAACGCACAGCAGTAGTGCAATGGGAAAGCTGAGAAACGTTCAAATACCGAACATCAGCGGAAACTGCTGCTGTCTTGGGGTGACAGGGAATTTGCGTCGGTTGTAAAAACTTTTGTCCCTAAGTGTGCGCCACACCCAGCCCCCGGCACCCCCAACCCCTGCCGCCGCCCATCGCTGCCACCAACCCCTGTGGGTAAGCTGTTGGTGCCAATCAGTAGCAGGTGTAGTGGTCTTATTTATGAATGTAGAACTGCCTGTCTTTGTTGCTGTTGCAGCTGGCAGCTTTGTACCTCAACTTGGCTGACCCCCCACAGTGCACCCCTAAAACCTGCATTTTGCTTGTAGTATCTCACAGAGCAGCAGCAGCACAGCTACAAAGAGTGATTGGAAGCAGCACAGTGGGGAGCATCAGAAGCACACATGTGACAGCCTCAAGGGTTGTTGGTGGCTTTACCACTGGCAGAAGAAATCAGTCACCCCGTGCGCCCATGTCACGCACCAAGTTGGTCAAAAAGTGGCCAAAATCGAACATGCTTGCAATCAAACCAGCCACTCACAGGGGAAAGCCAGCACACCCATCACACCATGAGGGACAACAGCAGGCATATAGGAACAGCAGGGTGCTGCCCCACCTCAGATGCATGCACACCTTGCAGGGACCAATGAGGAAAATCCACCAGTGGCGCACACCTAGGAACAAAAGTTTGTGCTCAATGTGATTGACACAATGGCACTCACAAGCTAGAAGATCAGCTTTGTCATCAGTACCCACCACCACACAGCTGAAGAGGTGCACTACCAGGGCAGTTGCATGACAGGCTCTGCCAATCACTGCAACCATCACTGCATGCAAGTGCAACCCTGGGGGTGACCCCCTCAAAAAGTGCCTGAAATTGCAAGGTGATTTTGACCCCCACACCCTTCAGTCCAGGCTGCAGCCACAGGAATGGATGCTGCAGATAGCCCCACCAGCTGCATGTATGCCTCACCCCCAGCACATCCCCCTGTCCCCCAAAGCCATGTGCAGCTTCAGCACAGAGAAGGCCAACCTGGCAGCCGGCACCCCTGAAAACAAGTGGCAATTTCACCTCTGGAACACACACACAACAGGCCACAGGCTGGTGGAAGCTGAGCAGGCACCCCAAGGCTCCCACCACCCCATCAATAAGGAAGGTGTAGGCAGAGGAGCTAGGTGCTTGGTGCTGGTGCGGCGTGCGGCTAAGGCTAAGGCTAGGCGCGCGCGTGGCATCAACCGTGGGGGAGGGTAGTCTCGATCGCCGGCTGCACGCACCACAAAACACCGCGCTGACCACCTTGGCCAACGCACAGCAGTAGTGCAATGGGAAAGCTGAGAAACGTTCAAATACCGAACATCAGCGGAAACTGCTGCTGTCTTGGGGTGACAGGGAATTTGCGTCGGTTGTAAAAACTTTTGTCCCTAAGTGTGCGCCACACCCAGCCCCCCGGCACCCCCAACCCCTGCCGCCGCCCATCGCTGCCACCAACCCCTGTGGGTAAGCTGTTGGTGCCAATCAGTAGCAGGTGTAGTGGTCTTATTTATGAATGTAGAACTGCCTGTCTTTGTTGCTGTTGCAGCTGGCAGCTTTGTACCTCAACTTGGCTGACCCCCCACAGTGCACCCCTAAAACCTGCATTTTGCTTGTAGTATCTCACAGAGCAGCAGCAGCACAGCTACAAAGAGTGATTGGAAGCAGCACAGTGGGGAGCATCAGAAGCACACATGTGACAGCCTCAAGGGTTGTTGGTGGCTTTACCACTGGCAGAAGAAATCAGTCACCCCGTGCGCCCATGTCACGCACCAAGTTGGTCAAAAAGTGGCCAAAATCGAACATGCTTGCAATCAAACCAGCCACTCACAGGGGAAAGCCAGCACACCCATCACACCATGAGGGACAACAGCAGGCATATAGGAACAGCAGGGTGCTGCCCCACCTCAGATGCATGCACACCTTGCAGGGACCAATGAGGAAAATCCACCAGTGGCGCACACCTAGGAACAAAAGTTTGTGCTCAATGTGATTGACACAATGGCACTCACAAGCTAGAAGATCAGCTTTGTCATCAGTACCCACCACCACACAGCTGAAGAGGTGCACTACCAGGGCAGTTGCATGACAGGCTCTGCCAATCACTGCAACCATCACTGCATGCAAGTGCAACCCTGGGGTGACCCCCTCAAAAAGTGCCTGAAATTGCAAGGTGATTTTGACCCCCACACCCTTCAGTCCAGGCTGCAGCCACAGGAATGGATGCTGCAGATAGCCCCACCAGCTGCATGTATGCCTCACCCCAGCACATCCCCCTGTCCCCCAAAGCCATGTGCAGCTTCAGCACAGAGAAGGCCAACCTGGCAGCCGGCACCCCTGAAAACAAGTGGCAATTTCACCTCTGGAACACACACACAACAGGCCACAGGCTGGTGGAAGCTGAGCAGGCACCCCAAGGCTCCCACCACCCCATCAATAAGGAAGGTGTAGGCAGAGGAGCTAGGTGCTTGGTGCTGTGTGGTGCGGCGTGCGGCTAAGGCTAAGGCTAGGCGCGCGCGTGGCATCAACCGGTGGGGGAGGTAGTCTCGATCGCCGGCTGCACGCACCACAAAACACCGCGCTGACCACCTTGGCCAACGCACAGCAGTAGTGCAATGGAAAGCTGAGAAACGTTCAAATACCGAACATCAGCGGAAACTGCTGCTGTCTTGGGGTGACAGGGAATTTGCGTCGGTTGTAAAAACTTTTGTCCCTAAGTGTGCGCCACACCCAGCCCCCCGGCACCCCCAACCCCTGCCGCCGCCCATCGCTGCCACCAACCCCTGTGGGTAAGCTGTTGGTGCCAATCAGTAGCAGGTGTAGTGGTCTTATTTATGAATGTAGAACTGCCTGTCTTTGTTGCTGTTGCAGCTGGCAGCTTTGTACCTCAACTTGGCTGACCCCCCACAGTGCACCCCTAAAACCTGCATTTTGCTTGTAGTATCTCACAGAGCAGCAGCAGCACAGCTACAAAGAGTGATTGGAAGCAGCACAGTGGGAGCATCAGAAGCACACATGTGACAGCCTCAAGGTTTTTTGGTGGCTTTACCACTGGCAGAAGAAATCAGTCACCCCGTGCGCCCATGTCACCACCAAGTTGGTCAAAACTGGCCAAAAATCGAACATGCTTGCATCAAACCAGCCCTCACAGGGGAAAGCCAGCACCCCCATCACACCA